>ML394533.1:4568-52334 GCA_005239525.1 Nicotiana knightiana
GAACACAGTTTTTTGAATGAGTACATTGATGACGATCTTTTACCCCTAACTGTTTTTGTTACAACAACTTTGAATAAGTATAAAGATGTACATTTCTTTCTCGTGACTAATATTTTGCCTTTCAACCTGAATATGTTCGAAGGTTTTTGCTTTTTGCATTAGGCTTTGTATTTGGATGGCTCTTTTGATTTCTTTCGATTCTGCTCGTGTCACTTGTCTCGTTGGGTAGATGGGTCTTCAGGCTCGAGCTTTTGACTTTTTGATAGTCTTCTTTGCTTCGTCTTAGCCTTCCATACTGTATAGTCCCCCAAGTGTTTGAGCTTTGAAGAATGAAATCTCGAGCACTTGATTATTCCTTCCTTGTGGTCCTTTTCCTGAAAAGGAAAAACATTCCGGACTCGAAGGTATATAGTTTTTTAGATGATGACTGCTTAACCCTTTTAAAACGTCCATCAGAAAGTGTAACCCTAGACCGGGAATTGTGTTATTTCCTCGCGTCTTTGCAGGTCTAATATCATCATCTGGTGATGGGTTAGCTTTGTGCCTATCATCTAAAAAAGTTAGTAAAATTTTTAAATGTTCAAAATAAAATCGAATGTGTGATACCTGACGGTGGGTATTCTTTTCTTTTAGAAGTAATACTTCTTTAGATGGATGGCGTTCCAGCTTGTTGGTAGAACTCTGCCGTCCATAGCTTCCAACTCATAGGCGCCTTTCCCAGCTATGCCTCGGATTTTGTAAGGTCCTTCCCAGTTTGGATTTAGCTTTCCTGCACCTGCTTCTTTCGTTGATTGAAAGACTTTTTTGAGGACGAAGTCCCCAATCTTAAAGTACCTGAGATGAGCTTTACGGTTGTAATAACGCTCTATGATTTGTTTTTGAGCTGCCATCCGTATCAATGCTGCTTCTCTCCGTGGTTCGAGAAGGTCCAGGTTGGTCCTTAATTCATCATCATTTTCACCTTCCATGGCTGTTGAGAACCTTATGCTTGGTTCGCCAATCTCCACGGGTATTAAGGCTTCTGAGCCATAAACAAGTGCGAACGGAGTTTTTCCCGTGGCTATCTTCGAAGTTGTTCTGTATGCCCATAGTACCGCTGGTAACTCTTCAGGCCAATTTCCTTTGGCTTTATCCAGACGCTTCTTTAGAGTGTTGATGATGACCTTATTCGTTGACTCAGCTTGACCATTAGCCACGGGGTGGTACAACGTTGAAGTGATCCGCTTGATTTTCTAACTTTCGAAGAATTCTGTGATTTGCGAGCCTATGAATTGTGGGCCATTTGCACACACGATTTCCTTTGGTATTCCAAAGCGGCATATTATGTTTCTCCATAAGAAGCTTTTAACTTCCTTTTCTCGCACTTGTTTGAACGCTTCTGCCTCTACCCATTTTGTAAAATAGTCGATTAGTATGAGTGAAAACCGTACCTGTCCTTTAGCTGTGGGAAGAGGTCCAACTATGTCCATACCCCATTTCATGAAAGGCCATGGGGATATTATTGGATGTAATAATTCTGCTGGTCGATGCATGTTATTGGCAAACCTTTGGCATCTGTCACATTTGGATACTAAATTCTCGGCTTCTTCTTCCATATTAGGCCAATAGTATCCGGCTATGTTTAGTGTTTTCAATAAGGATCTCGCCCCTGAGTGATTTCCACAATGTCCTTCGTGGACTTCTTTCATCACAAATTTCGTTTGGTTAGGTCCGAGGCATTTTGCTAGGGGTCCTCCGAACATCTTGCGATAAAGTGAGTTGCGAATAAGGTAATACCGTGCAGCTTTGCGACGAAGTGCTTGAGCTGCTTTCCTGTCTTCAGGTACGGTGCCATTCTACAAAAAAGTAAGAATTTCGTTTCTCTAGTCCCAGGTTAGTTTGTTGATAGTTACCTCATTCCTGTCCTGGTCTATTATTGAATGAAATAGTTGAACGACAATTGTATTATCTTTGTTCGTTACTTCCTCGACTGCTGCGAGGTTAGCTAGTGCATCTGCTTCTGCATTTTCCTCTCTAGGTATTTGCATTACCTTCCATGTTTTGAATTGTCTCACGAGCTATCGTGATTTTTCAAGATACTATTGCATTCTAGTCTCTCGAGCGATGTAAGTCCCCTGTATCTGATTTACTACCAGTTGGGAGTCGCTGTTGATCACAATTTTCTCGATTGAGATCTCTTGTGCGAGTTCAAGCCCTGCAATAATAACTTCGTACTCTGCTTCATTGTTAGTTATAGGATAACACTTGATAGCTTGCCGTGTGTTTTCACCCATGGGTGATATCAAGACTACGCCTAAGCCGGCGCCTTTTATATTTGAAGAACCCTCGGTGAACAAGGTCCATAGGCCTGGATTAACACCGTTAAAGAGTTTTAACTCTTTATCTACTTCAGATACAATGTTATTACTAAAGTCAGCAACAAAATCAGCTAGTATTTGAGACTTAATTGTAGTCCTAGGCTGATAGATTATTTCATGCTCACTTAATTCTATGGCCCACTTGGCTAATCTTCCTGACAATTCCTGTTTCTGCATAATATTTCTTAAAGGATATGAGGTCACAACAGTGATTGGGTGGCATTGAAAATAGGGTCGTAATTTTCTAGATGCCATTACTAAAGCTAAGGCTAACTTTTCCAGATGTGGATATTTAGTCTCAACATCTAGTAAAGTTTTACTTACATAATAGACAGGTGATTATTTACCTTTTTCTTCTATTACCAATACTGCACTTACAACCATTTCTGAGATAGCCAGGTAGATGTACAATCTTTCCCCTTCTTTTAGCTTTGAATGCAGTGGTGGTTTCGATAGATAAATCTTCAGGTTCTTGAGGGCTTGCTGACATTCTTCAGTCCATTCTAACTGATTCTGCTTTGAGAACTGAGAAGAATTTAAAACTTTTTTCGGAGGATTTAGAAATAAACCTACCCAAAGCTGCTATTCTCCCTATCAGTCTTTGAACTTCCCTTTTATTTGTTAAAATATCAGGTGTTTCTTCTATAACTTTAATTTGAGCGGGATTTACCTCTATTCCTCTGTTTGACACAAGGAAACCCAAAAATTTACCTGATTCCACTCCACAAGCGCATTTCTTTGGATTTAACTTCATCTTATACCTGCGTAGAATATCAAAAGTAGTAGAGAGATGCTGGAAATGGTCTTCTGCTTGTGTTGATTTTACCAACATATCATCAATATAGACTTCCATCGTCTTTCCAAGATGTTCTTGGAACATTTTAGTCACTAACCTTTGATAGGTGGCTCTAGCGTTTTTAAGCCAAAAGGCATAACTTTATAACAGTAAGTCCCCCTGTTTGTAATGAAGGAAGTTTTTTCCTCATCTGAGGGATTCATTTTAATCTGATTATAACCAGAATATGCATCTAAGAAGCTCAATAATTCATGACCTGCTGTGGCATCAATCATTTGATCTATATGTGGCAATGGGAATGAATCTTTGGGGCATGCTTTATTTAAGTCAGTATAATCTACGCATACTCTCCACTTGCCATTCTTTTTAGGTACTACCACGGTGTTTGCTAGCCAGTTAGGGTACGTTACCTCTCGTATCGAACCAATCTTCAAGAGTTTCTGTACCTCTTCGTCGATCACTTGGTTCTTGAATGGTCCTTGCTTTATTTTCTTCTGCTTAACAGGTACGAAGGATAGATCTTCAATTAGTTTATGAGTCATCACTTCTGGTGGGATGCCTGTCATATATGAGTGGGACCACGCAAAGTATTCCGCGTTAGCCTTTAAATAATCAATTAACTTACCTCTTCGAGCGGGGCCTAGCCTCGTGCCTATATACACTTTCTTCTCAGGATTTTGTTCAGATAACAGAACAACTTCGAGCTCCTCCGTAGTTGTTTTGATGTGCTCATCTTCCTTCGGTTCACAAATGACGTCCGGTCAGGAATCTGCATCTGTGTGGTATAGTACACCTTTCGTGGTAACTTGATTCTCCTTCTCGTAAGTATTTTCTTGCGTACCTATTTCAGCAATAATGCCTTCCGTACCTATTTGGGTAGTAATTTCTTCTATTCCTATTTGGGCGGCGTTACCTGCTTGGGAGATTCCCTTATCTCGTAATTCTTCCACCTCTATTTTCTTGTTGTAGTATACCACAAGGGACTTACTTCTCTCGAGAGACTAGAATGCAACAGTTTATGACTTTTTAAATATAAACTCTGCCGGTAATTCTCTCGCAAATTCTTGCAAAGCTTGGATCACATACTCTGCAATCATTTGCTTTACACGATCTTGTTCCACAGTTTGATCATTATCACCATTGTTGTTATTGGATCTTTCTGGGTATTGTTCCCTTGAACCACGTGGGGTTCCTAAAGGCGATGGAACTGGGGTTCCACTCCTTTGCTGGTTGTTGTCATTGGAGTTTGACATAGTTCAGAGGATATCACTTGAAAAGCAAACAAAGACTATCAGATTCCCGGCAACGGAACCCATTTGTTTAACCAAAGAATTAGACCTTTTGACTAAAGCTATTTTTAAGATGAACACGGGTTACTGATAATCAAGGAAATAGAGAAAAATGAATAACAGACAATATTGCAGAAATATAAAAAAACAAAGTCAATTATATTCGAGAATCACATGACTTTACAAGCTATATTCCCCTGCCTTATATAGGAGATTCTTATGACGTACAACTCTTGCTATGGTTGCTCTTTAGTGACTAATTATGACATTAATGAGGCGTTACATAGGATAACGGTAATTGGGGTACGGTTACATAACGTTCGAGTAATCAACTGTGGGTCTTTGAATCTGCCCATAACTTTGTCTAGATTCATTCTAATCGTGCCTCTCCCATGTTTTGATCAGGTTGACTTTCCCGTGGCTGATAAGCTAGAGGGTTTACTGAATCGTGCCTTTTTGTTCTGTACCTCTTCAAAGAATCACATCCAGCTATCGCGTTTTCCTGTGTCCACGTGACTGGCTGAGTTGTCACAAGTTGGCTTACGTGTGAAACTCTTTTTGACCAATACACATACCTCTTCATAGAGTCCCGTCCAGCTGTCGTGTCTTCATTGCTCCACGTAGACTGTTGAGTCATCAAGATTTATTACACGTGTGAAGCTCTTTTTTACCAATACAACGTGCTTCCTATTCTACTGACCAACACTCCGGTCCTCCAGCAGCAACAACTTCTACTAGGGGCAGAGGTCGAGGCCGCGCCAGGGGCCGAGGCAGGGGAAGGACTCAGCCCATTGCTCAGGAATCAACCCCAGCTGTGGAACCCTAGATTGATATTAATGAGGGGGTTCCAACTCAGATCCAGTGGGACCAGCTCAAGTCCCAGAGGGGTTTATTGCCACCCCGGTACTTCAGGACGCTTTGGTCCGTTTAGTGGGTATTATGGAGAGTGTGGCCCAGAATGGCACATTCCCCGTTACAGCTGCCGTATCTCAGGCTGGAGGAGGGGTCCAGACTTCTGCTACCCACATTCCAGTTCTGACTACTCCTCAGATTCAGACCCCGCAACCAATCTAGTTGGGGAAATTCAGCCAGTTGCTCCAGCGCCGCTTGTTGAGGGGGAAGCTATGCCTACCGATGATTTGTGGAGATTGGATAGGTTCATTAAGTTATTACTTGTTCATTTCTGTGGTGCTACTTCAGAGGATCCTCAGGAATATCTGGATAGTTGTCATGAGGTATTGCGTAATATGGGTATTTTGGAGACCAATGGGGTCGATTTTGCTGTTTTCCAGACGACTGGTTCCGCCAAGAAATGGTAGAGGGATTATTTATTGACTCGACCAGTTGGGTTGCGTGCCTTGACTTGGGATCAGTTTTCTCATCTCTTTTTGGAGAAGTTTCTGCATGTAACTATTCAAGAGGAGAAGCGTCGTCAGTTTGAGCAACTTCAATAGGGAAACATGATTGTGACCCAGTATGAGACTCGTTTCGTGGACTTGGCTAGACATGATATTCTATTGTTGACCACAGAGAGAGAGAGGGTCAGGCGATTTATTGAGGGCCTTGCCCAGTCCTTTAGGTTGCAAATGGCCAAAGAGACAGGGACTGAGATCTCTTTTCAGGATCCAGCTAATGTGGCCAGGAGGGTTGAGTCGGTTCTTGGGATGGGAGGTCAGGGATCAGACAAGAGGCCTTGCCATTCCGGTGGTTTCAGTGGTGCCTCATCTGGAGGCTGGGTTAGTTTCAGTAGAGGACATTCTTCCAAGACATTCTATTTAGCACTTCAGGCTTCAAATGGTACCTCAGGTGGTCGCGGTTCTTATATGCCTCCTTCTACTCAGCCAGTCTACAGTGCACCATCAGCTCCTATTAGTGCACCCCTTCTCCAGAGTTTTTAGGGGGGTTATATTGGTTGACAGGGTCAGTTTGCCGGCCAGCAGTCTCAGTAGCCGAGGTCTTGTTACACTTGTGGTGACCCGAGGCACATTGCCAGATATTTTCCTCGTGCATCGGATAATTCTCAGTATGAGAATTCTCGTGCTATAGCCCCAGCACCGCCTGCCCAGCCAGCCAGGGGTAGGGATCAGGTAGCCAGAGGTAGAGGACAGATTGTTAGAGGTGGAGGTCAGGCCGTTAAGGGTAGAGGCCATCCCGCTAGAGGTGGAGGTCCGCTCATCAAGGGTCCTCCCAGAGACATGGTTCAGGGTGGTCGAGCCCAGCCCCGATTATGTGCATTTCCAGCTAGACCCGAGGCGTAGTCCTCCGATGCTGTCATTACAGGTATCATTTCAGTTTTCAATAAAAATGCCTCAGTTTTGTTTGATCCGGGGTCTTCTCATGTGTCGTCCTCTTTTGCCTCGTATTTGGTTGTGCCCCGCGATTCTTTGAATGTCCCTGTTTATGTGTCTACGCCGGTAGGGGAGGCTATTGTTGTAGATCGTGTATATCGTTCATGCGTAGTCATTATTGAGGATCTTGAAACTAGTGTAGACCTGTTGCTTCTTAACATGGTCGATTTTGATGTCATATTGGGCATGGATTGGTTGTCACCTTATTATGCCATCTTGGACTATCACGCCAAGACAGTTACTTTAGCCTTGCCGGGATTGCCTCGGTTAGAATGGAAAGGGACTTATGGTCATTCTCCCAGAAGGGTGATTTCTTATGCCAAAGATCGTCGCATGGTTGAAAAGGGATGTTTGGGTTATTTGTCTCATATTCGTGATTCCGATGCTGATATTTCTTCAATAGAGTCAGTGCCCATTGTTCGGGAATTTCCCGAAGTGTTTCCTGATGACCTGCCGGGAATGCCACCTGACAGGGATATCGATTTTTGTATTGATGTTGCTCCGGGCACTCAGCCCATCTATATTCCTCCATACCGGATGACCCCACCAGAATTGAAAGAATTGAAAGAACAGTTGCAAGACCTGCTTGATAAAGGTTTTGTCAGACCTAGTGTCTCGCCCTGGGGTGCACCGTTTTTGTTTGTAAAGAAGAAGGATGTATCAATGAGAATGTGTATAGATTACGTTCAGTTGAATAAATTTACTATCAAAAATAAGTATCCATTGCCGAGAATTGATGATTTATTTGATCAGCTTCAGGGTGCCAGGGTGTTTTCAAAAATTGATCGGAGATCGGGCTACCATCAGTTGAAGATTAGGGTGTCCGATATTCCTAAAACAGCCTTTCGGACAAGGTGTGGGCACTATGAATTTTTGGTGATGTCTTTGGCTTGACTAATGTCCCAGCAGACTTTATGGATTTGATGAATCGAGTTTTCACACCCTATCTAGATTCCTTCATAATCGTGTTCATTGATGATATTCATATATACTCCCGCAGTCGGGAGGAGCATGAGCAGCACCTCCGTGTAGCACTCCAGACTTTGAGGGATAATCAGTTGTATGCAAAATTTGTAAAGTGTGAATTCTGGTTAGATTCAGTAGCTTTCTTGGGTCACGTCGTGTCAGCAAAGGGTATTCTTGTAGATTCTAAGAAAATAGGCAGTCAAGAACTGTCCTAGACCCACTTCAGCCGCGGAAATCAGGAGTTTCTTGGGCTTGGCGGGATACTACTGTCGTTTTGTGGAGGGGTTCTCATCTATAGCAGCCCCAATGACGACATTGACTCAGAAGGGTGCCCCATTTAAATGGTTGGGTGAGTGTGAGATGATCTTTTAGAAGCTCAAGGCAGCCTTGACTTCAGCACCGATATTGGTGTTACCATCAAGTTCAGTATCTTTCACGGTATATTGTGATGCTTCCCGTGTTGCGCTTGGAGCAGTCTTAATGCAGGATGGAAGGGTGATAGCATATGCATCTTGGCAGTTAAAGATTCATGAGAAGAATTATCCTGTCCATGACTTAGAGTTGGCAACCATTGTTCATGCATTGAAAATATGGAGGCACTATCTTTATGGAGTGTCATGTGAGGTTTACACGGATCATCGTAGCCTCCAGTACTTTTTCAAGCAAAAGGATCTTAATTTGAGACAGAGGAGATGGCTAGAGTTATTGAAAGACTATGGCGTCACTATTTTGTATCATCCAGGAAAGACCAATGTGGTGGCCGATGCATTGAGTAGAAAAGCAGTGAGTATGGGAAGCCTTGCATGTATTCCAGTTGGTGAGAGACCGTTAGCTTTAGATATTCAAATGTTAGCTAATCAGTTCGTGAGGTTGGATATTTCGCCCAGCCATGTTCTAGCTTGTACAGTTGCTCGGTATTCCTTATTCGAGCGTATCACAGACCGACAGGATGATGACCCGCATTTGATGGTCCTTAGGGATATAGTCCTGCACGGTGGTGCCAAGAAAGTTACAGTTGGAGATGGCGGTGTTTTGAGAATGCAGGGTCGTATATGTGTGCCTAATGTTGATGGCCTTCGTGAGTCGATTCTTGAAGAAGCTCACAGTTCTAAGTATTCCATTCACCTAGGTGCAGCCAAAATGTACCAAGACTCGAGGCAACATTATTGGTGGAGAAGGATGAAAAAGGATATTGTTGCTTATGTGGCTCGTTGTTTGAATTGCCAACAGGTGAAATATGAGCATCAGAGACCCGGTAATTTACTTCAGTAGATAGAGATTCCTGAGTGGAAGTGGGATCATATCACTATGGACTTCGTTGTTGGATTCCCACAGACTCAGAGAAAGTTCGACGCCATTTGGGTTATTGTCGATAGGCTGACTAAATCAACACATTTCGTTCCAGTGGAAAGTACTTACACTTCGGAGCGGCTGGCAGAGATTTATATTCGAGATATTGTTCGCCTTCACACTGTGCCCATATCTATCATTTCTGATCGAGGTACGTAGTTTACCTCACACTTTTGGAGGGCAGTTCAGCGTGAGTTGGATAACCAAGTTGAGCTGAGCACTGCATTTCATCCTTAGATGGATGAGCAGTCCGAGCATACTATTCAGATTTTAGAGGATATGCTCCGCGCTTGTGTTATTGACTTTGGAGGTTCTTGGGATCAATTCTTTCTGTTAGCGGAGCTTGCTTATAATAATAGTTATCAGTCGAGCATTCAGATGGCTCCTTATGAGGCATTATATGGTAGGCGGTGTAGATCGCCAGTTGGGTGGTTTGAGCCGGGAGAGGTTCGGTTATTGGGTACACACTTAGTTCAGGAAGCCTTAGATAAGGTCAATATTATACAGGATCGACTTCGTGTAGCTCAGTCTAGGCAAAAGAGTTATGCCGACCGTAAGGTTCGTGATGTGGCATTCATGGTTGGAGAGAGAGTACTGCTTCGTGTATGTCACGCCCCGAACCTGGGGAGGCGTGGCTGGCACCCGGTGCCGTGCTGGCCGGAGAAAACCACTCTATAACTCATGATCGTTCGACCAAAACTAGAACATACATAGGTCGAGTTAGCTAAACTCATTCTTTTGTAATTATCATGGGCCCGCACATCCACGACTCATAATGTATAACTATAAGTGGAAAACACTGTTTTACTTAGCCATTTTTCTTAAAACATGAATACATATGGGCCGTCAAGGCCTCTGGCATACTGTACTAATGAACTTATGTCTACAAAGACTCTAAGATTAATTGACATCAAATAGGACAGGGTATCGGCCTACCCATAAGTCTGTAGCAAAACTCTGACACGATGACTCGTAGACTCGGCTACACTCCGAATGAGATGGAGTCTTACCGATCCTTCGTTGTATGCTAACCTCATATACTATGAGGGTTCGTTAAACTTATTGTCTATACCTGCAGGCATGAATGCAGCATCCCCAAAAAAGGACGTCAGTACGAATAATGTAGTGAGTATGTAAGGCATGTAAATTAGTATAAAAACATGCATATGCATATAAATGTCATGTAATGCATGGGTCTGTACGTACATAATATCATCAAGCCTCTGAGGGCATCCCATCATATCATCTCAGCTACTGTGGGCAAAATTATCATCGTATACCAGCTGATCAGGTGGTGGTGCGTATATAACGCCGTAACCATTTCCCATATCCCATATAAATATGATATACATATATACGCGTATATAACGCCATCTGGTCATGGGTTAATATAAATGAATGCAATACATGAAATGCATAAGAAATACGTTAATAAAATTTTCTCGGAACGCCATAAAAATCAATATGCCTTTCGGATAAACATTATCAAATGCGTATTTTTCTAGGACCCATGAACATAAGATAATAATAATTCACATGGAGAATCAAGAATATAGACACCCCTAGTATTCCTATGAATAGAGTAATTTATGAAAACTGTGCGTTTGCTCGTTTCTTCTGTATAATTTGGACCATGCCAAAAGAAAGAAGGGATGACCTTAACATACCTGGAGATTGAAAATAACTTTGCTATGTAAAACAAGCTCCTACTCTTTCGAATTACTTATGGTACCAAGACCTTCCATTTCTTTATTTGCAAAGGATGCAACTTTCTGTTCTTTTGTTTTTTCCCTCATAAGACCAATAATTTCATTTATAAGAAATCAAGCAGCATCAAAAAGTATATACGGGATGTGGGTGAACATGACTCAATCCGAATCAACCAGTTCTTATGAATGAAACATAAAAGGAGAAACTACTAGTTTAATCTCTTTAATCTCTTCTTATGAATGAAGCATATTAGCCTCTTTCATCTCTCATGTTTTGTTCAGAGAATATACTCAACGTAGTCATAATAAAATGATAAAACTTTTTGAAGTTATCTGAATCTGCTAATAACTTGTTGAAGATAAAATGGACGTGGTAAAATGCCAATCTAAAATAAGGGAAGTGTGCACATTCTTAGATCTTGCCACCTTTCACTCTTTATTAAGAGTCACTACATAGGATATCTTGCCACCTTTCACTCTTTATTACGAGTCACTACATAAGATATGGGGGCTAGTTAAGCTTATCCAACAATGATAATTAATTAGCTAATCTTTTATTAAAAAAATCAATAATTAAACCCATTATCTACATAATTAAGAATTATCTCAAATTACTTAAAATACTACTTACTTTTAACATACTTTATACAACTTACTATCATGGCCATGTGGTACCATATAAAATTAATACATATAGTATTATTTAAAACATCCATGTAAAAATACATATATTTCTCAACTTCTAATTTTCCTAATCTCATATAAAGAGTACAAATTTTCAGACACTTAATTTTTGAAGTGGTAAAAAGATAACCTTCTTTTCATGTGAGAAAATAATTTCTATCTTTACAATAATAAAACTCTCATAAACTTTCTCATATTATGTGTATAATTTAAAGTATATTCGAAAGTAGTAATATTAATTACTATATAAAATCATATTTTTCAAACTCTTTTTTTTGTTTCTTGTTTTTTTTTACAAAAATATTTCACTCAAAGTACCATATCATATAAAACAACTGATTATATATCATCTCTACTTCAATATCAAAACCATGCAGGTTCTTTCTGCTTTCATATTTAGAAGTAGCTAGATGTAGTATGGAAATAAAGATAAGTTCAAGTGTCACTCGTAAGGTAAATTTTACGTAAATTTTCTTTTTTATAAGTATTAATTGGTAACCATAAGTAATAAGTAAACTATTATCACATGTTAAAACTAAAAAACCTTTGTAAAATATCTTTACCCTATTAGTGCATAGATCGAGATAAAAAGGATGGCCAGTTGAAATAATTTAAACAAATGGATAATTTGCATGTGCAGTTGAAGGAGAAAATAAAATAAATTAAAGTACGGGATGTAACATTTTTCTCCTCTTTAGAACATTCATCCTCGAATGTTTACTCTTAGAGATTTGCAAAAGTTTCACTAGGGTCTCCTATGTATGGGTAAACTAAAACCCCAACCTCTATCTGAGCTCTGGACTATTCACATCTTTTTGTACTTGAGTATCTCGTATCTTCTTCTCCTTTACTTTACCTAACTTACCTTTCAATCTTGCATCATATCTTCTGTCGCTTTCATAACCTCCTTTCCATATAGGTCTACATTACATCTACGCCTTAAAGCTCTAGTGTGATACTTGCACCTCTGGTACATACCAAATCTAGCGAAAGCTTCATACTGTTCGTACGACTCAGCTCTATGGCAAGGTTTGGAAACAAATGAAGGGTAACATTTCCTAAATGCCCTATAGCCTCTCAATTATAAATGTGGCGCGCAATACACCCATAAGTGAGACTCTACTAGGCACGGCGACTCCCTAGGACAGAACTGCTCTGATACCACTTTGTCACGCCTTGAACCTGGGGAGGTGTGGCTGGCACCCGGTGCCGTGCTGGCCGGAGCGAACCACTCTGTAACTCATGATCGTTCGACCAAAATTAGAACATACATAGGTCGAGTTAGCTGAACTCATTCCTTTTGTAATTATCATGGGCCCGCATGGCCACGACTCATAATGTATAACTATAAGTGGAAAACACTATTTCACTTAACCATTTTTCTTAAAACATGAATACATATGGGCCGTCAAGACCTCTGACATACTGTACAAATGAAATTATGTCTACAAAGACTCTAAGATTAATTGACATCAAATAGGACAGGGTACCGGCCCACCCATAAGTCTGTAGCAAAACTCTGACACGATGACTCGTAGACTCGGCTACACTCCGAATGAGGTGGAGTCTTACCTATCCTTCGTTGTATGCTGACCTCATATACTATGAGGGCTCGTTAAACTGAGTGTCTTTACCTGCAGGCATGAATGCAGCGTCCCCAACAAAAGGACGTCAGTACGAATAATGTACTGAGTATGTAAGGCATGTAAATCAGTATAAAAAGGACATAGAAGAAACATGGAGTAAAGGTCTCAACCTGTAAGTCTTGATAGCTCTGGAAATCATGAAATATATATAATGTCATGCATATTCATATAAATGTCATGTAATGCATAGGTTTGTACGTACATAATATCATCAAGCCTCTGAGGGCATCCCATCATATCATCTCAGCTACTGTGGGCAAAATTATCATCGTATACCAACTGATCAGGTGGTGGTGCGTATGTAACACCATAACCATTTTCCATATCCCATATAAATATGATATACATATATACTCGTATATAACGCCATCTGGTCATGGGTCAATGTAAATGAATGCAATACATGAAATGCATAAGAAATACGTTAATAGAATTTTCTCGGAACGCCATAAAAATCAATATGCCTTTCGGATAAACATTATCAAATGCGTATTTTTCTGGGACCCATGAACATAAGATAATAATAATTCACATGGAGAATCAAGAATATATACACCCCTAGTATTCCTATGAATAGAGTAATTTATGAAAACTGTGAGTTTGCTCGTTTCTTCTGTATAATTTGCACCATGCCAAAAGAAAGAAGGGATGGCCTTAACATACCTGGAGATTGAAAACAACTTTGCTATGTAAAACAAGCTCCTACTCTTTCGAATTCCTTATGGTACCAAGAACTTCCATTTCTTTATTTGAAGAGGATGCAAATTTCTGTTCTTTTGTTTTTTTTCCTCATAAGACCAACAATTTCATTTATAAGAAATAAAGCAACATCAAAAAGTATATACGGGATGTGGGTAAACATGACTCAATCCGAATCAACCAGTCCTTATGAATGAAACATAAAAAGGAGAAACTACTAGTTTAATCTCTTCTTATGAATGAAGAATAGTAGCCTCTTTCATCTCTCATGTTTTGTTCAGAGAATATACTCAACGTAGTCATAATAAAATGATAAAACTTTTTGAAGTTATCCGAATCTGCTAATAACTTGTTGAAGATAAAATGGACATGGTAAAATGCCAATCTAAAAGAAGGGAAGTGTGCACATTTTTAGATCTTTGCCACCTTTCACTCTTTATTAAGAGTCACTACATAGGATATCTTGCAACCTTTCACTCTTTATTAAGAGTCACTACATAGGATATCTTTCCACCTTTCACTCTTTATTAAGAGTCACTACATAGGATATGAGGGCTGCCACGTTAAGGGAGGGTTAAGCTTATCCAACAATGATAATTAATTAGCTAATCTATCATTAAAAAAAATAATTAAACCCATTATCTACATAATTAAAAAATATCTCAAATTACTTAAAATACTACTTACTTTTAACATTTTATACAACTTACTATCATGGCCATGTGGTACCATATAAAATTAGTACATATAGTATTATTTATGTAACGACCCGGTCCGCCGTTACGTAGAACCTGCATTATAATTACTATTCTCGACTTGTCATAGGTTGGTTATACTGTTATTGATGTGTTAGAGTTGATAGGCTTGAAATCAGAATGGTTGTAGTGAGTGTTTAGCCACTTAGGAAACAACCTCGGAATGCAGATTTTATGGCTCAGATAGCTTCATTAGGTGATTTGGGACTTAGGAGTGTGTTCGGAATATTTTTGTGATGTCCGGTGTAGAATTAGGCTTGAATTGGCGAAAGTTAGTTTTTGGTGAGTTCCGGTCGGCAGTGGAAAATAGGCTATCGGAGTTGGAATGGAATTCCAGAAATTAGAACAGGTTCGTAATGTCATTTTGGATGTGAATGCAAAATTTCAGGTCAATCGGAGTTTTTTGGATAGTTTCGGCATCGTTGGTGGATTTTAGAAATTTAAAAGTTCTTAGGCTTGAATCCAATGTAAATTTGGTGTTTTGACGTTAGTTTTGGTGTTTTGAGAGTGAAACTAAGTTTGAATAATCATATGATGTGTTGGTAACTTTGGTTGGGGTCCCGAGGGGCTCGGGATTGATTTCGGATGGTTAACGGAAATTCGGGGTTGAAAAAAATGCAGCAAATAGCTGCTGAAGTTTTCCCACAGTGATTTCCGCATCTGCGAAAGTTTGACCGCAGGTGCAGGCCCGCAGGAGCGAGAAGGGCATCGCAGGTGTGGAAGATTGGCTGGGTGAGATGTTTCCGCAGGTGCGAGTAAGTTGCCGTACTTGCGAGGCCGCAGGTGCGGGAGGTCGATCGCAAGTGCGGAGTTGGGCCGTTTAATGAAAAGTCGCAGGTGCGGTTTTTTTGACCGCAGGTGCATTCCCGCAGGTGCGAGATTGGGGCCGCATGTGCGGAACACCTGGGTAGAAGGTATAAATTGCAACCCTCCGTGACTTAAACCCTTTTTACACCATTCTTGTACGGACATATAGCTTTGGGGGCGATTTTGCGAAGAGAGAAATCATTGTTCTTCATAGAGATAAGTATTTTGATCATTAAAACTCAATTATGGATGATTATAGAACATAATTTCAGTATTAAATTCACGAAAATCAGCAGAAAAAGGTGGGTTTAGGGCTTGAGATTTTGAGACCTTTAGGGATTTATTTGAGGGGTCAAACGAACACCGATTTTAGTATTCTTTATATGTACGGACTCGTGGGATCATGAAGAACAATTTGGTATAAGAATTTCTGAGTTTCAGGACGTGGGCCCAGGGGTCGGGTTTTGACCAAATTTGGGTTTTTGAGCTAAATTGATATTTTTCGATTGGAATTCACTCCTTAAGCATAATTTGATGATAAAGATCTGAACTTGGTAGATTTTGAGCACTCAGAGGCCGGATTTAGAGGCAAAGGCACTGCGGAATAGTATTTTAGTCGGTTTTGAGGTAAATAACGTTTCCAAACTTGGTTATGATGTTTCGAAACCCTAAGCTAAATGATTTATGACTATTGTTGAGGTGACACACATGCCAAGTGACAGGCGTGAGGGCGTGCACCGGGTATTTGTGGCCTGGCTTATCCCATGGCCTCGCTTAGTGATTATTCCATGATGATATATATGCATCTATTAATGTGGTAATTGTGAACATGTTAGAAATCATGTTAAGTATAAATGCTAGGCTTCACGCCGGAAATGCTGAGACTCGAGTGGTCGTATATTGCTGTCTCATGTTGTGATTATTTGATGTCATATACTCAGTCTTGTTATAGCATATCATTTTATATCTCAGTCTCAGTATTGGTAATTACATGCATACTTATCATTGTTTCGGGCTGATTGAGGCATTTGTGAGCCATGTGAGTGAGACTGAAGAGTAATGACTGAGTGAGGTCGAGAGCCTATTATTAAGATAGTTATGAGAATGGACTGCACACTGCAGCGATATTTAAATCATGCCTTCGTTGGCTTGATATGGCTCTTGGGCCACTAGGGCCCCTCCGGAGTCTTTACACCCCTAGTGAGCGCAGTGATGAGGGATTGATGTTCCCTGGACATGGATCTTGTCCGAAGTGGATGTTATGTGAGGGATGGATCTTCCCTGGACATGGATCTTGTCCGAAGTGGATGTTATGTGAGTGATGGATCGTCCCTGGGCATGGATCTTTTCAGATATTGTTTTAAATTTTAGATTTCTTGATATTATTAATAAATTCGTTTAAAAATCACATTTTTACTGGAAATAGAATTTAGCTTAGTTAAAAAGGGAGGCTTGCCTGGTTCCACGACATGCGCCATCACGACTCCGAAATTTGGGTCGTGACAAGATGGTATCAGGGCGCTAGGTTAAATAGGTCTCACCAGTCATGAGTAGGTTTAGTAGAGTCTTGTGGATCGGTACGGAGACATCTGTACTTATCTTCGAGAGGATGCAGAACCTTCAGGAAAAATCTCATATTCTTTGAATTCTGTCGTGCGACTCTATCGAACTCTGGAACTAAACTTCTATTTTTTTCATTCTCTCACAGATGGTGAGGACTTGTGCTAATGATAGTGGTGATCAGACACCAGCAGGACAAGCTGGAGGTCGAGGCCGTGGACAAGGCCGTGGCAGAGGGAGGGGTGCAGCCCTCTTAGCAGGCGGGGCAGTACCTGTGGACCTTCCCACTGCTCATTATCAGGTCCCCGCAGTTGAGGTCCCAGCGGGAGAGGCTCAGGCACCAGCAGTGCCCATTGTGATTCCGGGTCTTCAGGAGACCCTAGCCCAGATTTTTACGGTGTGCACCAGTCTGGCACAGGCCGTCGCCGTGTCTACTGCTACTACTTCTCAGGCCGAGGGAGGCACTCAGACTCCAGCTGCCCGGACACCTGAGCAAGCTAACCAGGGGCTTCAGACACCCAGGACAATCCCAGTTTAGCCGGTTGCCCCAGCCCAGGATTATGTGGTCCTAGATTTAGCTGATGATGATCAGCGTAGGTTGGAGAGGTTCAGCATACTCCAGCCTCCGATTTTTAGTGGTACTGAGGGCGAGGACGCCCAGGGCTTTTTGGACAAGTGTTAGAGGATCCTTCACACAGTAGGGATACTGGAGGCTAGTAAGGTCCCATTTACTACCTTCCAGTTCGCAGGAGCTGCACTCGCTTGGTGGGAGGCCTATGAGAGCCGTAGACCTACTGATGCAACGCCCCTTACCTGGTGTCAGTTCTCCATTCTATTCCTGGAGAAGTATATACCGCAGTCCCGCAGGGAGGATCTGTGCAGGGAGTTCAAACAGTTGCGCCAGGAGGACATGACCGTGACGCAGTATGAGATGAGATTCTCCGAGTTGGCCCGTCATGCTATTTGGCTAGTTCCCACAGATAGGGAGAGAATCAGGAGGTTCATTGATGGCCTCACTTATCAGCTTCAGGTTTTTCTGACTAGGGAGAGGCTATCTGGCACTTCTTTTGAGGAGGTGGTTGACATTGCCAGAGAGATTGAGTGGGTTCGCCGACAAGAGCGGATTGAGAGGGAGGCCAAGAGGTCTCGAGGATCTGGGAGTTTTGGTGAGGTTCCGGGAGTTTTGGTGCGGTTCCTTCAGGGGGGCAGCCTCAGCCCGGCAGAAGTCGTCCATTCAGGCAGGCTCAACCAAGTCGCTCAAGTTATCGTGGTGGATCAGCTGGTCACGATCCTCATAGTTCGCATAAGGTGCAACCATCCTTCAGTGCCTTGTCAGCTCAGAGTTCATCTTGGGCACCATCGGTTCAGAGTTCATCTATGATTGGTTCTTCCAGTGGTTATCCTGGTGCTAGGGGTTCCCTTCAGTCCCCCGTGCCATTTTCCGAGAGAGGTTGCTTTGAGTGTGGAGATGTGGGCAATATTTAGAGGTTTTTCCATTGTCTTGTGAGAGGTACTTATCAGTAGAGGAGTCAGCCCGTGGTTTCAAAATCAGTAGCTGCACCGCCCGCCCAGGCAGCTAGATGTGGGGTTCAGGCGGTTAGGGGTCGCCCCAGAGGGGGAGGTCGATCCGGTGGTGATCAGGCCCGATTTTATGCATTCCCGGCCAGACCGAATGAGATAGCTTCTGATGCCTTAATCCCAGATATTTTTTTAGTCTGTCACGAGAAGCTTAAGTTTTTTTTTTATTGATTCTGGTTTTTCATATTCACATGTTCATCATAATCTAGCCCATTCTCAGGGTACGCCCCGTGAATCTTTTGTTACATCTGTTCATGTGCTCGCCCTGGTAGGTGATATTGTTGTTACGGACCGCGTGTGTCGGTTGTGTGTGGTACCTATTAGGGATATGGACACCCGGGTGTGTGCATGGTAAGTTTATTCGGCGGTCGATGGCTTTTGGAACAACCCTTGGCACGTTCGAGGACGAACGTTTGTTTAAGAGGGGGAGAATGTAACGACCCGGTTCATCGTTACATAGAACCTGCATTGTAATTACTATTCTCAACTTGTCATAGGTTGGTTATACTGTTATTGATGTATTAGAGTTGGTAGGCTTGAAATCAGAATAGTTGTAGTGAGTGTTTATCCACTTAGGAAACAACCTCGGAATGCGGATTTTATGGCTCGGATAGCTTCGTTAGGTGATTTGGGACTTAGGATTGTGTTCGGAATATTTTTGTGATGTCCGGTGTAGAATTAGGCTTGAATTGGCGAAAGTTAGTTTTTGGTGATTTCCGATCGGCAGTGGAAAATAGGCTATCGGGGTCGGAATGGAATTCCGGAAATTGGAACAAGTTCGTAATGTCATTTTGGATGTGTTTGCAAAATTTCAGGTCAATCGGACTTTTTTGGATAGTTTCGGCATCGTTGGTGGATTTTAGAAATTTCAAAGTTCTTAGGCTTGAATCCAATGTAAATTTGGTGTTTTGACATTAGTTTTGGTGTTTTGAGAGTGCAACTAAGTTTGAATAATCAATTATGATGTGTTGGTAACTTTGGTTGGGGTCCCGAGGGGCTCGGGATTGATTTCGGATGGTTAACGGAAATTCGGGGTTGAAAAAAATGCAGCAAACAGCTGCTGAAGTTTTCCAACAGTGATTTTCGAGGAACGAGACGGGCACCGCAGGTGCAGAAGATTGGCTGGGTGAGAAGTTTCCGTAGGTGCGAGTAAGTTGCCGTACCTGCGAGGCCGCAGGTGCGGGAGGTCGATCGCAAGTGCGGAGTTGGGCTGTTTAATGAAAATTCGCAGGTGCGGTTTTTTTGACCGCATGTGCGAGATAGGGGCCGCAGGTGTGGAACACCTGGGCAGAAGGTATAAATTGCAACCCTCCGCAACTTAAACCCTTTTTACACCATTATTGTACGGACAGATAGCATTGGGGGTGATTTTCGAAGAGAGAAATCATTGTTATTCATAGAGGTAAGTGTTTTGATCATTAAAACACAATTATGGATGATTATAGAACATAATATCAGTATTAAATTCATGAAAATCAGTAGAAAAAGGTGGGTTTAGGGCTTGAGATTTTGAGACCTTTAGGCATTTATTTGAGGGGTCAAACAAACTCCGATTTTAGTGTTCTTTATATGTACGGACTCGTGGGATGATGAAGAACAGTTTGGTATAAACATTTCTGAGTTTTTGGACGTGGGCCCGGGGGTCGGGTTTTGACCAAATTCGGGTTTTTGAGCTAAATTGATATTTTCGATTGGAATTCACTCCTTAAGCATAATTTGATGATAAAAATCTGAACTTGGTAGATTTGGAGCACTCAGAGGCCGAATTTAGAGGCAAAGGCACTGCGGAATATTATTTTAGCCGATTTTGAGGTAAGTAACATTTCCAAACTTGGTTCTGAGGGTTCGAAACCCCGAGCTAAATGGTTTATAACTATTGTTGAGGTGACGCACATGCCAAGTGACGGGCGTGAGGGCGTGCGCCGGGTATTTGTGGCCTGGGTTATCCCATGGCCCCGCTCAGTGATTAATCCATGATGATATTTGTGCTTCTATTAATGTGGTAATTGTGAACATGTTAGAAATCATGTGAAGTATAAATGCTAGGCTTCACTCCGGAAATGCTGAGACCCGAGTGGTCGTATATTGCTGTCTCATGTTGTGATTATTTGATGTCATATACTCAGTCCTGTTATAGCATATCATTTCATATCTCAGTCTCAGTATTGTTAATTACATGCATACTTATCATTGTTTCGGGCTGATGGAGGCACTTGTGAGCCATGTGAGTGAGACTGAAGAGTAATGACTGAGTGAGGCCGAGAGCCTGATATTGAGACAGTTACGAGAATGGAATTCACACTACAACGATATTTAAATCATGCCTTTGTTGGCTTGATATGGCGCTTGGGCCACTAGGGCCGCTCCGGTGTCTTTACACCTCTAGTGAGCGCCAGTGTTGAGGGACTGATCTTCCCTGGACATGGATCTTGTCCGAAGTGGATGTTATGTGAGTGATGGATCTTCCCTGGACTTGGATCTTGTCCGAAGTGGATGTTATGTGAGGGATGGATCGTCCCTGGGTATGGATCTTGTCCGAGTGTTATATTCCAGTGATGGAGTTTTTCCGTGGGGCTGGATTGGCCTTTTTCTTCAGTACGGAGTGACTACGGTCACCGGAGTTTATGAATATTTCGGGAGGGAACTTCCATGGGCCTGAGAGCCATATATAGTAGTGAGTGGACTTCTGTGGGAGAGTTTTGAGCATTATGTGCATATCCACACTGGTTTAATACATATTTTTATGATGGCATATAGAGTATACTGGCATACTTACTCATTCTGATAAACTGTTAGCATGTCTATTTTCGATATATTCTTTACTGTAATTTTTGAGGTTTAGTCCATCATTACCTCTCATCCCATAGTTTGAGTTCGTTACTTCTGAGTTGGTGTACTCACGTTACCCCCTGCACCTTGTGTGTAGATCCAGGTACACCGGGACCCAGTAGCGGATTTTGAGCAGCGGTTCAGAGTTTCTATTGGAGTTGTCGAGGTAGCAGCTGGTGATTGCGACCTCGCCTTCTCTTTCTTTATTCCGCCTATTGCTTTTATTTTGAGACAATGTTGTCCATTTTCCCTTTTCTTTACTTTATGTTATAGTAGCTCATGACCGAGTGACACCGGATCCGGGGTTGGAGGTTTTGAATTTAGTTTTCAAATATTGTTTTAAATTTTAGATTTCTTGATATTATTAATAAATTCGTTTAAAAATCACATTTTTACTGGTAATGGAATTTAGCTTAGTTAAAAAGGGAGGCTTGCTTGGTTCTACGACATGCGCCATCACGACTCCGAAATTTGGGTCGTGACAATTTAAAATATCCATGTAAAAATACATATATTTCTCAACTTCTAATTTTCCTAATCTCATATAAAGAGTACAAATTTTCTTACACTTAATTTTTGAAGTGGTAAAAAGATAACCTTCTTTTCATGTGAGAAAATAATTTCTATCTTTACAATAATAAAACTCTCATAAACTTTCTCATATTATGTATATAATTTAAAGTATATTCGAAAGTAGTAATATTAATAACTATATAAAATCATATTTTTCAAACTCTTTTTTTTTTTTCTTGTTTTTTTACAAAAATATTTCACTCAAAGTACCATATCATATAAAACAACTTATTATATATCATCTCTACTTCAATATCAAAACCATGCAGGTTCTTTCTGCTTTCATATTTAGAAGTAGCTAGATGTAGTAGGAAAATAAAGATAAGTTCAAGTGTCACTCGTAAGGTAAATTTCACGTAAATTTTCTTTTTTATAAGTATTAATTGGTAACCATAAGTAATAAGTAAACTATTATCACATGTTAATACTAAACAACCTTTGTAAAATATCTTTACCCTATTAGTGCATAGATCGACATAAAAAGGATGGCCAGTTAAAATAATTTAAACAAGTGGAAAATTTGCATGTGCAGTTGAAGGAGAAAATAAAATAAATTAAAGTACGGGATGTAACAGTGTATTACCCATTAAGGGTGTCATGAGATTTGGGAAGAAGGGAAAGTTGAGCCCTAAGTATATCGGGCTCTTTGAGATTCTTGATAGAGTGGGGGAGGTAGCTTATAGACTTGCGTTGCCTCCAGGGTTATCCTCCATTCATCCGGTATTTCATGTATCTATGCTCCCGAAATATCATGGTGACCCGTCCCACGTGTTAGATTTCAGCTCTGTCCAATTGGATAAAGACTTGACTTATGAAGAGGAGCCGGTAGCCATTTTAGACCGACAAGTTTGTCAGTTGAGGTCTAAGAGCTATCCTTCAGTTCGAGTGCAGTGGAAAGGTCAGCCCATGGAGACAGCTACTTGGGAGTCTGAGTCGGACATGTAGAGTAAATATCAACACTTGTTTTCCAATTCAGGTAATCTTCTATGTTAGTTCGAGGACAAACGTTTGTTTTAGAGGTGGAGATTGTGATGGCCCAAGGGGTCATTTTATGAATTAAGACTCCGTTCTAGGCTTATTAGCCATAAAAGGTCTAATTTTAATCACCTCGATTTACGTGCACAGTCCGGGCGTGAAATAGGAAAGCTTTTATGTGAAAATATGAGAAATACTAATTTTTAGAATTTAAAGTTTCGTTTTAGTTGACTTGAGCCAGCCTTTTGAGTAAATGCACCCGGATATGTGTTCCGACAATCTCGGGAGGTCCGCAGTAAAATATGGGACTTGGGCGTATGCCCGGAATTGAATTCCGAGGTCCCAAGCTTTAGAAATAAATTTTTGAAAGAAATTGTTTTGCTGAATTATTAATAAAATAAAGAAAAGAATTAACGCTTGAAACCATTGGTATCAGGCCCGTATTTTGGTTCTGGAGCCCCGTACAGAATAGTTATAGTATTTGAAGGCTATCTGTGAAATTTGGTGAGAAACGAAGTTTATTTGACGTGATTCGGAAGTCCGGTTGAGAAATAATGAACTTTAAGTGTTCTTGAAAAAAATGAATAGTTTTGAGGTTTAATTCATAGTTCTACATGTTATTTTCATGATTTTATTGCAAGATCAAGTCCGTATGCGTCCGAGGGCTTAGGTGAGTTTCGGATAGGCCACCGAATATTTTACACTTAGGAAGGTTTGTTGGTTTTCTATTTTCTGGTGCCTAGTTATTTAGTGCTTCGCGTTTGCGTTCGCGTTCGCGTAGCATCTATCGCGAACGCATAGAGTAGAAATTTAGCTGGGCATTTTTGTTCTATGCGAACGCGGGACCCCTGACGCGAACGCGATGGGCTGGGGGGAGACCCTACGCGAACGCGATCTGGTCCACGAGAACGCGTAGTGTAACGAGCCTGGGGGAGGGGAACCTGACTTTCCTCTATGCGAACGCGGCCCAGTGAGCGCGAATGCGAACGCGAAGGACAACAAGCCTGACTCTATGCGAACGCAGGCAGGCCCACGCGAACGCGAAACCGATGAAGGCCTACACAGTCATATTTAAACACTATTAAACACGGGCAAAACTCTTTTTCTTCCTATTTTTCGAACTACCAAGCCCTAGAGACGATTTTCTTCACCAAAGTTCATCCCCAAAGTGTTGGTAATCAATTCTAAACTTATCTCTTTCAATTACCCAAGGATTTTCATCACTTTTCAATCCAAAATCAAGAATTTTCATGGTAAAAATTGAGGGTTTGGGTAGAATTAGGGAATTTTGTAAAAGTCAAATTTTGACCTCAAATTGGGGTCGGATTTTGAAACTAATTGCATATTCGAGCTCGGGCGTGAATGGGCAAACGGAATTTGGTCCGAACCCCGAGTTTGGACCAAGCGGGCCCGGGGTCGGGTTTTAACTATTTTTTAGAAAACTTAGGAAAATCATAATTTTCTGTAAAGTTACTTCCCCTTTAGCATTAATTAATGATATTAAACTAATTATGATTAGATTCGAGTGTGTTGGAGGTGAATTCAAAAGCAGTAATTGAGCAGTGGGTGGCCCGCAGAATTGAGGTAAGTGTTGTGTCTAACCCTAGCTTGAGGGAATAGGTATATTATAACTACTTGTCACTTGTTTGTTTGTTAAATACAATATATAGGTGAGGTGACCAGTACCTATACGTTGTGGTCAGGTCATACCATGCGAGTAAATGCTATTTCTTGTTATTCTAGTTGTCTTAAAGCCCATAATATGTGATTATTGTTGTTAGTGAAATGTTGAGAACATTGAGTGGAGATTGAAATGATAAATGATGATAGTAACCATGATGAAATATTGATTTCTTGTGAAATTTCTTTGATAACATTGAGTTGAGATCGAAATATTAAATGCTGATAAAAATTATGATGAAATACTATTTCTCGTGAAATCCCCTTTTATGTTGATTGATGATTTGATGAGATTGTGAGGAAGAGTGTAAATCACGAAGGGTGGTGCGGTGCATGACTTAATTATATAGTGAGGAAGAGTGAAAAGCAAGAAGGGTGATGTCGTGCATGATTTATTTATAAGGTGAGGAAGAGAGTAAATTAATTAGCTGAAACCTCTATGTGGAAAAGTTTCTTATTGCGAACCTGGGAACCGGGGCCTGGCCATCCTTCGTTTGCGGTCGACGTTCCGGCTTTGTCCGTCGACAGCTGAATGTTTCGATCTGGTTCGATTCATGATCGCATCTGCAAACCTTATCCCGTAGGCTAACGAAGGGTGATGCCATGCAATTCTTAATTATAATCTGGTGAGGATGAGAGTAAAAGCACGAAGGGTGATGCCGTGTATTCTATTTATTATTTGGTGAGGCTGAGTAAAAGCACGAAGGGTGATGCCGTGCAAGTTTACTTTCTATCTTTAATTGCTAAAATTATTATTGATCACTATCTGTGTTTGCCTTATTGTTTTCCTCATTCCTTATGTTGAAAATTCCCTATCGCATGCTCCCTTCCCATTAATTGCTGTTTACATTCTTAAATTGCTATATTTCCTGTTAGCATGATTTCGATGTCCAGGTTTTATATGGTGTCTTGTCCTAGCCTCGTCACTACTTCGCCAAGGTTAGGCCCGTGGGCTCTTACGCATTGGGTCGGTACGACCTTTGATGTAGCTGGCGACTTGGCTTTTAAGCATTTGGTCGGTACGACCTTTAATGTAGCTGGAGACTTGGGCTCTTACGCGTTTGGCCCTGAGGCATTTTAGTTAACCGTTTAGGGCTCAGTCTTCGAGTCGGGTTCGATTCGATCTCATCGACCCTTAGGTTTTTAAATCGTCCCTGAGGCTCTTTAGGCTGGCGCTTAGGCTCTTACGCATTGGGTCGGTACAACCTTTAATGTAGCTGGCGACTAGGGCTATGACGCGTTGGGTCGGTACGACCTTTAATGTATATGGCAACTCGGGCTCTTACGCGTTAGGTCGGTACGACCTTTAATGTAGCTGGTGACTTGGGCTCTTACGCGTTAGGTCGGTACGACCTTTAATGTAGCTGGCAACTTGGGCTCTTACGCGTTAGGTCGGTACGACCTTTAACCTGTTCTTTTTGAAGTAAATGGAGGCATGTGATTTCATGGCGACAGTCGGACTTCTCCAAGTCGCGTTAGTTTGGCCGGTGCCTTATGATGGTGGTCATTATATTTGGCCGTAGCCTTTTAGTCCCCAAGTGAGATAGCCTCGACGTCTATATCAAAGGTATGCCTTTTTAGGGCTCTTACAAGTTCAATATATAGCCTTGACTTTGATATCGGGATTATGCCTTTTTAAGGTCTTACAAGTTTGTACATGCCTTGCTTGAGGTCTTATAGTTTTGATATTGCCTCATGGAGGGCTTACATTAGTGCCTCATAGAGGCCTTAGGAGCTTGAAGTTTCCAGCCCTGAGGTCTTACGGCTTCGAGTTAGATAGCTTGATGAGTTGACTGTCGAGGACAGTCCCTGAGTCGAAGTTAATATTGCCTCATGGAGGGCTTATGTTGTTGATAGTGCCTAATGGAGGGATTACATCGGTGATATTTCTTCATGGATGGCTTACATTGGTGCCTCATGGAGGGCCTATATTTGTGCCTCATGGAGGGATTATGAGCTCGAAGTTGCCGTCCCTGAGGTCTTATGGCTTCGAGTTTTGATGACTCAATGGGGTGACTATCGAGGACAGTCTCCGAGTCGGGGTTATGCCTTTTTTAAGGTCTTACAATTTTGACTTTGCCTCGTTGAGGGCTACAAGTTTGGGCATGACTCGTCGAGGTCTTACAGATACGATATTGCCTCATGGAGGGCTTACATTGGTGCCTCATGGAGGGCTTATGAGCTCGAAGTTTCCTGCCCTGAGGTCTTACGGCCTCGAGTTTTTGGTGTCAGTCCCCAAGTGTTTGGGAAATTTTTGGCCCTGGGGCCGTTTCAATTGAAAATAGCAAACTTCTTCGACGCACGAAGTGTTTTGATGATAAAAGATTCTCCTTCGATTACTTGGTACAAGTATACATTTTTTCACCATCGAGGGTTCGATTATTCTATATGGACACGGTTCATTCGACCATTTGGTCCTATACATTGTTCTCCTGTCGAGACCCTCTTTGGCATATTTTAGTTTCTTCGAGGAGGTGATCTCCCAGGGGGATGCCCCTCAGTATTTGAGGTTGATCGAGGAGAAGCCTTGCATACTTGTTGAGTTCTCCTTAGGTAGCATATGGATGTTTCCTCGTTAAAAACCTCATTGGTAAAACCCATTTGGGATATAATCTGACATGAGGGAAAAATAGCGTAACGTATGCTTTAAACCTAAGGCCTTCGAGCTAGAGGATGCTTCGATTCCTTTCAATCGAACACCTGCATATAGGTTAGTGTAAAATGTGAAGGAAAGAGGGAGAGGGTTGTACCTTAACTGTGGTGGCGTTCATGCCTCGATATGCTTCAGTTACTTATTCCGAGGATGCAGTACAATCCTTTATTCATTCATCCGAGAATGTGGTTTGTGATTTCTACTGGGCTATTTTCTTGTTCTTTGGCTCCTTCGATGTAGAAAGTGTCGGTGCCGGTGCCACATCGTGCACTGCGAACATTTCTTTTGCTGCGTGTTGCTCTCTGTACACTGTTTTTATTCCATCCTTCGTAGGAAACTTCATCATCTGATGAAGGGTTGACGACACCGCCCTCATACTGTGAATCCATGACCTTCCAAGCAATGCGTTGTATCTCATGTCACCTTCGATGACATGAAACTTGGTATTTTGGATTGTACCGGCCACGCTAACTGGGAGGATGATTTCCCCTTTCGTTGTCTCGCTCGCCATGTTGAAACCGTTGAGGACACGAGAGGCGGACACGATCTGGTCGAGTAACTCGAGTTGCTCAACCACCATCGACCTGATTATATTGCCCGAGCTACCTGGATCAACGCGCACACGTTTAACTTGAAATTTATTTAAAAGAAAAGAAATTACCAGTGCGTCATTATGAGGCTGAATGAAAGAGCATCTTCAGGTACGTAGCTCCGAGTTCATTTTTTCCTGGTGATGGATACTTTTGTTCGCTTGAAAACGAGTCCCTGAGGGACGTCAAATCCTCCAATAATCATGTGGATGACGCGTTTTGGTTCTTCTATTTCATTTTTCCTGTTTGCCTCTCTTTACCGAAATTGGTTTTTAGCTCGGTCGCAAAGGAACTCTCGAAGGTTCCCTTTTCTAATCAGTCGGGCCACCTCTTCTCGAAGTTGTCTGCAATCCTCGGTCCTATGACCGTGGGTACCGTGATATTCGCATATTAAGTTAGGGTTCCTCTGCGAAGGATCTGATAGCATTGGTCTTGGCCACCTGGTGTCCCTGATTTTACTTATGGCCGATACAATGTCTGAAACATCAATGTCGAAGTTGTACTCAGATAGCCGGGGTGCCTCTACTGGCCCTGTGTGCCTATTGAACCCTGCTTTGTTCAAGAGTCCCCGAGGATTCTGGCCTTGATCTATCCTTTGGTCACTTTGAGGTATGTTACGCCTCGGGATATTTCTCTGATTTTCTATCTATGGTTTATACCTTTCTTTGCTTGGCCTCGACTCTCTTTCTGGAAGCCTCGACTCCTTTGTTAAGAGCCTGCTGGGATACACCGAGCTCGAGAGGGCTTCCAATTGGTCTTCCTCGACTCTGATCTTCGATTGATACCTGTTGTGTACATCCGCCCAAACTACGACGAGATACTCGATTAAGTTTTTCTTCAACTGCTTTGAAGCTATCGAGCTTCGTTCATTCAAGCCCTGACCGAAGGCTTGTACTGCCCAATCGTCGGAGACTAGAGGTAATTCCATCCGTTCCAATTGGAAGCGGGATATGAACTCCCTTAACATCTCATTCTCTCTTTGTTTGATTTTGAAGACATCAGACTTCCTCGTAGCGACTTTGATGGCACCAACATGTGCCTTCACAGAAGAGTCTGCCATTATGGAAAACGAATCTATCGAGTTCGGGAGCAGGTTATGATACCACATCATGGCCCCTTTGGACAGTGTTACTCTAAATTTTTTCAACAAGACAGATTCAATCTCGTCATCTCTTAGGTCGTTCCCTTTCACAGCACAAGTGTAAGCAGTAATGTGCTCATTGGGGTCCAAGGTCCCGTTGTACTTCGGGAGATCAGGCATTCTGAATTTCTTCGGGATGGGCTTCGAGGCTGCACTTGATGGAAATGGATTTTGCACTAACTTTTTTGAATCTACACCCTTCAGAATCGGGGGTGCGCTTGGAATTTGATCCACCCTCGAGTTATAGGTTTCCACCTTTTTGTCGTTAGCTTCTATCTTCTTTTCGCCTGATTCAATCCTCTTTATGAGGTACTTGAGCATCTTCATAATAGCGGGGTCGGCTGCTGACCCATTATTGCTCGACCTTTCTGGTGCTTGTTCAACTCGAGGAGCCATTTTTGATGGTGCTGTGCTTGGAGTTCTCTGATGGCTTTGTAGTTGAGCAATAGCCCCCTGTTGTGCTTGCAACATCTCAAAAATGACATGAAGGCTAACTTCCCTTTCCTTTTGAGCAGGGGCTCTCTGTGCTTCATGCTGGTCTCCATCGCGCACACTCCCGTCTGTATGAGAGCTTACATCGACATGTTGAACATTGCGTGAGCCTTCATCGACGTAGATTGCACTGGTGCCCCCTAAGGGTTTTGCGGTGGTAAACTGACACCTGAAGCAGATGCGCCGTTCTCTCCATGATCCTCAGGACCGTTGTTTTCATGTGCATTTACTGAGTTAGACATTTTCCGACCTGAAACTGAAGATTCTTGGACAAGAAAAAGTGTAAAGAATAACCTGTGTTTTTTAGAAAACCAGTACTAAAACAATCACTATTATTTTTAGCCCCACGGTGGGCGCCAAACTGTTTACCGTGAAAATGGTAATTACAATTATATTTGATTTTGTGGTTCTAAAAATATGTGATCTATTTTATACCAATTATTTAGGAAATAGTTGCTAAGTGAGAGGTAAGAAAATGAGATAAGAGCGAAGGATAATGAGATTGTGCAAACCGAGCGGTTGAGAGACGGTGTCTCGAGCTTGGTCGAAATAGGCCTCAAGCTCGAGCTTGAGAGCTTGACAGAGGGCGGTCAAAGAAGATACAACAGTATTGAAGGCCTCGAATATGGCCTCTTTATGATCAATAACGAGTAATAAATGAAGAACAATTAATGAACACAATAAATGAAAGGCAATAAATCAGTGAAACAATTGTAGAGAATGTTTTTACTAGAGAGCACAAAATGTTCTTGTTCTTGTATTGAATATCATGTGTCTTACAAAATGACAAGGGTCCCCTTTATATAAGAAGGGGAAATCCAACATAGTACATGTGCAATTAATACAAAGATAGACAGTTGGTACATCCATTTAATGCCACGGTATGGGATTGTACTATTTTGCGTACTTGGTCAGCTTTAACCACATGCCTTTTGGGAATTTTCCGCTTTTCCATGATGGTCTTCGATTTACACTGCCTCGAGGTCGAGCGTGGAGAGTCCTCGACATGCCTCCTCGATGTAAAAACTCAAACTTCTTCGAGCCTTCTGAAGACGGGCTATGAAGCACCGTAATATCATAAAATTGGGCTCTCCTATTTTAGTCTTATACAGGTTTAAGAATAATAATGCATTAAATTTTTTCTTGGTCCTTGGATTTATGAAAACGGTTACAAGCTAACACGTATTTAAACTCAAAATCCTAATTTTCAATTCCATTATGCTACTCCTATTGAAACTAAATTATTTCCAGCATATTCACTAGCAAGACACAAGGTATTCCAGTGATTCTCAGTAGCAAATTACAATGTATTGAATATGTTTCCTCTCGTATGATTTGAATTTATCTTTTTGGATAGTTAATCTTCCATAGACTTTATTCTTGAGTCCTAGCTTGGCTAATATCTTTCCACTCGTCTAATTTATATTTTCTTTATCTTTGTTTAGTTTCTTTTACGCTGGTATAAAATAGTTGACAGATCTATACTCTAGTCATCTTTCATATTTTCTTAATTTATCGCTCTTTCAACATTAAAATTATCTGGAGAGTTTTGTTAAGTCATATAAAAGTACCTATATTATTAAATTTTACTTTTACTAGTGACTTTTACATGACATTTGGAAAAAAATATCAAAAATTAACTGAACCGTATCGATATCGAAGAGAAATTGACATGATTGGAACGATTTCGAAAAGTCTAGTTTTGATTATACATATTAGAATAATCGAAAAATTAATTTGGTACAAATTTTATAAAATAACCGGCAGAACCTGTTAAGTTTAGAACTGTATTAATAATCAATAAACCTAAAGAAGCCTTGACTAATGATATATTATTGTATGCAGATTCTGGTGAGCAACAACATTGCTAAAAGGAAAGAAGATCCACTCAACGACTATGTATCTTGAACCATTGCCTTACATGGAAAATAAATTAGTCAGCCTAAGAAGAAGGGAATCAATCAACACTGAACAAGATTTTCAAGTGCGCAAAAATGGAACAAATCACAGACAGTCCAATCAGTGTTAACCAAGATCCTCAAGCATGCAAGAATGAAGCAAATCACGTACCGCAATCAGATCAACAAGATTCAGCAAAAGCTCAAGTCAAGAAGGAATGAAGAAAGCAATCTGCCAAGATTGAAGTGAAGTAAGCAATCAGCCAAGAATATCTCTAGTCAAGGAAGCAATTCGTAAGGAAAGAGAGATGAATCTAGCTACCATTTCAAGCTAGATTCATGAGGCAACCCTTCGGTCATTCTCTTAGATGTACATGTCTCACAAGGAAAGGATTCCTAAAATTGCTGTAGTACAATCCCAGAAGACAAGGAAGTAGAAGACTCATAAAGTTATAAAGGAAGAAGCAGAAGGACATTGAATACTACGCAACTACACAATCTATTTCTAAACCTTTCTAATTCTTAGTAAAAACATTGTATTCTCGAGTTTACAAGTGTCATAAAAGATAGGAAGAGTTAGAACACAAAAAGAGAGTTGTGTCAACATTACAAAAGCTATTGTTGCTAAATATCGTTGATGGTGAGAAAACCAAAACCATCACTATTGTAACCATTTATCAAAGATCTAAGAGAACCCTTGTGACCCAAGGAAAACTGGACGTAAGTACTGAACCAGTATAAAAACTGTTGTGTCTTGTTTATCTTTTAATTTTCTTGGTTCATTTCTCGTTAGTTTTTCACTGTGAAAAACCTACTTGACTAAACTCATACTTAGTCAACCAAGTTTCTAATCGACCACAATTCACCCCTCCCCCCTCCCCTCCTCTTTGTACTTTCAATTGGTATCATGGAAAGACTCAAAAACTTTGCTTAACAGCTAATAAGGAAAATATCATGGGATCAAACACAGTCATCAGAGCACTATTTCAAGAAGGAACCTCTCAGGTACGACCTTTATATTTCAACCGGCAACACTTTTCTCACTGGAAAGTACATATGGAACATACACTATGTCATATCACATTAAAGTTTGGCGCGTGATCAAAAGGGAAATCTTCCAATTCCGCCAAAGAAAGATGAAAATGGTCAAGTCATAGTATCAACTGATCCACTTGTCACGACCCAAAATCCATAAGGTCGTGATGGCGCCGGACATCATTGTCAGGCAAGCCAATCATTTATTAATTGAAATAATTTCCTATTTTAACACTTATGAAAACATTTCCTTTCACTTAATTTCATATTAACCAAATAAAAGTCTGATAATTAAAAACTCTGGTTTAAAGATTACACTTAAGCAATTATATCCCAACACATATCCCAGAACCCGATGTTACAAGTGCACGAGCAATTTCTAAGAATTTATACAATTATTACAAAGCCTGTCTGAAATACAACTGGACAAGGAAATTTAAAACGAAATAAATGCAGTATGAAGGAGACTCTGTCAGCTGCGGATCGCCTCCGGATGATGCAGCTCGCCTAAGTCTCCGAATCCTCCACCTTGCTATGAAACTACCTGTGCAATAAAATGCACAACAAGTGTAGCATGAGTACAAAAATAACGTGTACTCAGTAAGTCACCCGCCTAACCTCAGAGAGGTATTGACGAGAAGTCAAATTAGATACTTACTAACGGTCAATTTAAAATGTTTAGGTATGACACTAAGCATGATTTACCATAGGCAATTTATAAAAACAGGATTTAAATATATTTCAACTCCGTTCACGTTTAACACTTTATATCTTCGTCATATTAACAATTAATCAACATGGTGATTTAATCAAATAATAATAAATCGACGGGAAGGAACAACTTCTTCCAAAGGTCTTTTTAATAACTTTAAATCTCTGTCATTTCAATCGATAATTTAATATTTCAAGCCAGTAATCAGTCAAAAATCATAGCAACTACGCAACAAATATCATGCGCAGGCAATGCCGAGGGTCGAACAGCGAGGACCAACAAAATAAACTGCGCATTACCGAAGGGTCGATCGGCTCGAACCATAGATGCATCTATCTGCCCCGCTCGCGAATCGATCATGCGACGCGGTTAAAATAATACGGCTAGCCTGCTGGCGAATCATACCTGTGACTCAGGTGCTCATACGAATACAAAAATACAGGGTCATCCTTGTCACGACCCAAAACCCCTAAGGTCGTGATGGCGCCGGACATCAAGGTCAGGCAAGCCAAAACATTAATTAATTGTAATAACTTTCCGTTTTAAAATTTTTATGAAAACACTTCCTTTCACATCATTACATAATAACCAAATAAAAGTCTGTTAATTAAAACAATGGTTTAAAGATTACACTTAAGCAATTATATCCCAATACATATCCCAGAACCTGGTATCACAAGTACATGAGCAATTTCTAAGAATTCAACAATCATTACAAGCCTGTCCGAAATACAACTGGACAAGGAAATATAAATGAAATAGGTACAGTACGAAGGAGACCCCGTCAGCTGCGGATCACCCCCGGATGATGCAGCTCGCCTAAGTCTCCGAATCCTCCACATTGCTATGAAAGTACCTATGCAATAAAAATGCACAACAAGTGTAACATGAGTACAAAACAACGTGTACTCAGTAAGTCGCCCGCCTAACCTCAGAGAGGTAGTGACGAGATGTCGAATTAGACACTCACTAAGGGCCAACAATTTATTTAACAGTATAAAATGAACGCGATAAGCATGTAAAGGTAGTAAAGCAACATATATAAGGCACTGAAATCCAAGTAAATACTGAAAATAAAAAAACAGTCACCACTTTCTCATTATTTTTCCAAAATATCTTAAATAAACAATTTCCTCTTTGTTTTCCTCCAAATATCATAAACCCAAAATTTCTTCTTTATTTTCCCCCAAATATCTTATCACTTCAAAAATCATGAAGAAAACATTTAACAATTTAGCATACGCATACGAGATAAGGACAACTGGCCTGAGCCATCGTAATAATCATCTCTGTACATTACCGTGGGTCGAACGGCCCGAACAATAATATATTTCTTTCAATCTCGCTGTGGCGTACGACCCGCTCCTATGAGAGTGGGGGAAATAACACTCCGCTTGCGGAATGTAAATTGCGAAGCGGCCACATGCAGTCATGCACAATCAACAGTCCACCCCGAATACGTCGAGAAAATAAGTAACCAAATAAATGAAAGATTTCTCTTTTAAAAACCACAAAATAGTATTTAAACCCCTTTTTTGAAATTCACTTGCCGAGTTTTATGTAACGTTTAATAACACAACCTTATTCGGAAAATACAATTGCCCACGAAGGAAATAAATTCTCTTTTTAGATGATTTAGAAAATAAACTCTAATCTTCCTTAGTCATTAAATTACAATTTCGATTATATTAGCAGTCTAATATCACAGACAAGATCACAGGTACAACATGTAAGGCATTCTAGTGGGTCCTAGACTACCCGGACATGGCATAATAGTAGCTACGCACGGACTCCCGTCACCTCGTGCGCACGTAGCCCCCGAAGATAATAGCATATACTTAATTAATTCACTTAGGGGAACAANTAGGTACAGTACGAAGGAGACCCCGTCAGCTGCGGATCACCCCCGGATGATGCAGCTCGCCTAAGTCTCCGAATCCTCCACATTGCTATGAAAGTACCTATGCAATAAAAATGCACAACAAGTGTAACATGAGTACAAAACAACGTGTACTCAGTAAGTCGCCCGCCTAACCTCAGAGAGGTAGTGACGAGATGTCGAATTAGACACTCACTAAGGGCCAACAATTTATTTAACAGTATAAAATGAACGCGATAAGCATGTAAAGGCAGTAAAGCAACATGTATGTAAGGCACTGAACTCCACGTAAATACTGGAAATAAACAACAAATACCACTTTCTCAATATTTTCCAAATATCTTAAATAAACAATTGCCTCTTTATTTCCTCCCATATATCTTATCACTTCAAAATCATGTAAAAAATATTTAACATTTTAACATGCGCATAAGTGATAAAAACAACCGGCCTGAGCCGTCATAATATTCACTCTGTGCACTGCCGAGGATCGAACAGCCCGTACCAAAAGTGCATCTCTCAATATAATAACCCTCTCTATGCACTGCCGAGTATCGAACTGCCCGTCCCAAAAGTGCACCTCTCAATATAATAATCATATCTATGCACTGCCGAGGATCAAATGGCCCGTACCAGAAGTGCATTCTAAACCCGCTGTGGCGTACGACATGCTCCCATGAGAGTAGGGGAAATAACACTCCGCTCGCGGAATGTAAATTGGAAAGCGGTCACACGCAGACATGCAAAATCAACAATCCACCCCGAATACGTCGGGAACACAAATACTCAAGTAAATGACCGATTTCTCTTTTAAAAACCAAATAGCATTTAAATCCCTTTTCGAAATTCACTTGCCGAGTTTTATATAACATTTAATAACACAACCTCATTCGGAAATACAATTGCTCGCGAAGGAAATAAATTCTCTTTTTAGATGATTTAGAAAATAAACTCTAATCTTCCTTAGTCATTAAATTACAATTTCGATTATATTAGAAGTCTAACATCATAGAAAAGATCACAGGTACAACAGGTAAGGCATGCTAGTGGGTCCTGGGCTACCCGAGCATGGCATAGTAGTAGCTATGCACAGACTCCGGTCACCTCGTGCGTATGTAGCCCCCGAAGATAATAGCATGTATTGAATTAATTCACCTAGGGGGACGATTCCCCCTCACAAAGTTAGAAAGGAGACTTACCTCGCTCCGAAATTCCAACACCGGCTTCCAAGCCCCTCAGATAACTCCAATGGACGCACAACGCTCGAAAACTACCACATAATGGAAAAACAATGAAAATTCATCCTAATACTCAAAAAAAATTCAGATTATATACTCTCCCAACCCCGTTCGGAGAAATGACCAAAATGCCCTCGGGCCCATGTTCCCGGAAATCCGAAATTCTCGTAAGATACATTCTACCCATAGCCCTACTAGTACAAACATACCATTAAATCTACATTCCATACTCAAATTCGTGGCTAAAATTCCAAATTTACATTTTCTAGGATTCTTCAAGAATTTCCCAAATTCCTACCAATTTCCAGGCTTAATCCATGCATATAATCTTGTATTTATCTAACAAACGGAAGGAATTTACTTACTTTGATGCCTGACGAAAATCCCCCTCACAAATGCTCTCCAAAAATCGCCCATGCCAATGAAAAATGGGTGAGAAATGACATAAACCTGTCTTTAAAACATTCTGCCCAGGCCTCCCTTCGCACCTGTGGTCCAATAGCCGCTCCTGAAGAAATTCCATCGCAGGTGCGGCTCTGACTCAACCGAGCATTTCTCGCTTCTGCGATCCATACTTCGCACCTACGCTTCCGCAGGTGCGACCCATCTTCCGCACCTACGGCCTCCTCAGCTCCAGCCTAGACCTTGCACCTGCGGTCAAAGCCTCGCAGGTGCGATTACACAAGATGACAGCAACCTTCAGCCTTCTCCAACTTTAAATATTGATCCGTCAATCACCCGGAATCCACCCGGGGCCCCCGAGACCCCGTCCAATCACACCAACATGTCCCAAAACATGACACGGACTTGCTCGAGCCCTCAAATCACATCAAACAATGCCAAAATCACGAATCGCACTCAAATCCAATTCTTTAAGAACTTAGAATTTCAAACTTCTACGTCCGACGCCGAAACCTATCAAATCACACCCGATTGACCTCAAATTTTTCACACAAGTCATATTCAACATTACAGACCTGCTCCAACTTCCGGAATCGCATTCCTACCTCGATATCAAAACTTTCACTTCCGGTCGGATTTCTCAAAAACCTTCAAATTTCTATCTATAGCCAAATGACCCCAAAATGACCTACGAATATCCAAATTCACTTCTGATCGCGCTCCCAATTCCAGAATCAGCATACGAAGCTATTCCCAGACTCGGAATTCCAAACGGACATCAACCTCACTGATATGCACTTCAAGCCCAAATTCTTGAAATCCTTCTAAAATGCTAACTTCCACAATATACGCCGAAGCGCTCCCGAGTTATCCAAACCCCGAGCCGGACATACACCCAAGTCCGAAATCATAATAGGAACCTGCTAGAACCTTCAAATCCTGATTCAGAGGTCATTTACTCAAAATTCCAATCTTAGTTGATTTCTCCAACTTAAGGCTTCTGAAATGAGAATTTTCTTTCCAAATACATTCTAAACTTCCTGGAATTCAATTCCGACCACGCCCACGGGTCATAATCCCTGAAACAAAGATGCCCACGACTTCAAACCGCAGAACGACGCGCTTGAGCTCAAAACGACCGGCCGGGTCGTTACAATCCTACTCGCGAATCACTCAAGTGACTCAGGCACCCAAAGTTACATATATCCACATACTAAATCCGTATTTTATCAAGAAAATAGTTTTTCTCAGGAAGGTGGTAAATTCTTATTAAAAGAAACATGAAATATAGGTTTTGAAATCATTTGTTTTTGAAAACTCATTTGTCAAGTTTAATGATATTCCACGATACAACCCAGTCCAGGTACACAAATATCCATAGAGAGATCAATTCTCTTTTTAGAAGATTAACAAATGAACTCTAGTTTCTTTTAGATATTCAATTACATTTTTGATTATATTAGCAGTTTAATATTACAGGCAGGATTACAGGTACAACACGTAAGGAATGCTAGTGGGTCCTAGACTACCCGGACATGGCATAATAGTAGCTACGCACGAACTCCCGTCACCTCGTGCGTACGTAGCCCCCGAAGATAATAGCATGTACTAATTAATTCACCTAGGGGGAAGATTCCCCCTCACAAAGTTAGAAATAAGACTTACCTCGCTCAGAAATTCCAACACCGGCTTCCAAGCCCCTCCGATGACTCCAACGGACGCACAACGCTCCAAAACTACCACATAATGGCAGAGCAATGAAAATTCATCCTGATACTCACAACAAATTCAGATTATATACTTTCCCAACCCCGCTTGGAGAAATGATCAAAATGCCCTCGGGCCCACGTGCCCGAAAATCCAAAATTCTTGAAGATACATGCTACCCATAGCTCTAGTAGTTCAATCATGCAATTTAATCTACATTCCATACTCAAATTCGTGGCTAAATTCCAAATTTACATTTTCTAGATTTCTTCAAAAATTTCCCAAATTCCTACCAATTTCCATGACTAATCCATGCATATAATCTTGTATTTATCTAACAAACGGAAGGAATTTACTTACCTTGATGCCTGACGAAAATCCCCCTTGAAATGCTCTCCAAAAAATGCCCATGACAAATGAAAAATGGGTGAGAAATGACAAAAACCCGTCTTTAAAACATTCCGCCCAGGCCTCTCTTCGCACCTGCGGTCCAATAGCCTCTCCTGCGGCTCCGCACCTGCAGAAATTCCATCACAGGTGCGGCTCTGACTCAACCCAGCATTTCTCGCTTCTGCGGTCCCTTCTTCGCACCTACGCTTCCGCAGGTGAGACCCATCTTCCGCACCTGCGGCCTCTTCAGCTCCAGCCCAGAACTCGCACTTGTGACGCCATTAGCCACACCCGCGGCTCTGCACCTGCGGTCAAAGCCTCGCAGGTGCGGCCACACCAGATGACAGCAGCCTTCAGCCTTCTTCAACTTCAAACATTGATCCGTTAACCACTTGAAATCCACCTGAGTCCCCCGGGACCCCGTCCAATTATACCAACATGTTCCAAAACATAGAGCGGACTTGCTCGAGGCCTCAAATCACATCAAACAACATCTAAACCACGAATCGCACTCAAATCTCAACTTTATGAAGTTAGAAATTTCCAACTTCTCATCCGATGACGAAACCTATCAAATCACGTCTGATTGACCTCAAATTTTGGGCACAAGTCATATTCAATATTACGGACCTGCTCCAACTTCCAGAATTTCATTCCGACCTCGATATCAAAACTTCCACTTCCGGTCGAATTTCCCAAAAACCTTTAAATTTCTATCTTTAGCCAAATGACTCCAAAATAACCTACAGACATCCAAATTCACTTCCGATCGCCCTCCCAACTCCAGAATCACCATACGAAGGTATTCCCAGACTCGGAATCCCAAACGGTCATCAACAACACAGAAATGCACTTCAAGCCCAAATCTATGAAATTCTTCTAAAAAGCTAACTTCCACAATATTCGCCGAAACGCTCCCGGGTTATCCAAAACCCGATCCGGACATACGCCCAAGTACGAAATCATCATATGAACCTACAAGAACCTTCAAATCCTGATTCGGAGGTCGTTTACTTAAAATTCCAATCTTAGTTGATTTCTCCAACTTAAGGCTTCTGAAATGAGAATTTTTCTTTCCAAATCAATTCTAAACTTCCTTAAATTCAATTCCGACCACGCCCACGAGTCATAATAACTTAAATGAAGATGCTCACGACTTCAAACCGCTGAACGATGCGCTAGAGTTCAAAACGACCGATCGGGTCGTTACACCACTTGACTTAGATGATTACACTGATGAACAAGCAATTGTCATAACAGTGAATGCCAAAGTAAAAAATCTACTGTATAATGCTATCAGCGGAGAAGAATATGAAAATATTTCAAGCTGTGAAACTACTAAGGAAATATGGGATAAATTGGAGGTCACATATGAAGGAACCAACAAAGTGAAATAAACAAGGATCATTCTTCTAGTGCGGGACTATGAGCTATTTCAAATGAAGGATGGAGAACCAGTAGAGGAATGTTCTCCTGGTTCAACAAAATACTTGGAGATCTAAAGTCTTTTGGTAGACCAATAAAGAGCGGAGAACAGGTAAGAAAAATTCTTAGAAGTCTTCCCACGATTTGGCAGCTCAAGGTTATTGCTCTGGAATGTCAGGACCTTGACAAAATGTCCTATGATGAACTAATAAGTGATCTAATTGCCTTTGAGAAAACTCACTTGGAGATTCAACAAGAAAAGAATAAAACAGTTGCTTTTAAAGAAACTGTGGCTGAACCAGAAAATAAAGAGGAAGAGGAAGGAGGAGAACAGGATGAAAACATAGTCATGCTATCCCAAATTGTAACAAGCATGATGAGGAAAAACAGAAATAGCAGGTGAGGTAAATCAAACTTCAGAAAAGGAAGGACGAATAATGAAAATGATGGAAGATGCTATAAATGTGGAAAACATGGACACATTCAAGCTGATTGCCCCGAACTGAAGAAGAAGCTCAGCAGGAACCTTCAAAAGAAGAAGTCATTTGGAGCCTAGAGTGATGATGAAGAATCTGACCATGAAGAAATTGCAAATATGTGTTTCATGGCCATAAAAGAAGATAGCAATGAGGACTCAGGTGAACTTGGGCTTATGGCAGGCGAAGGAACATATGGGGAAAAAGACTCATATGAACTTGGTCTTATGGCAGACGAGGGAACCAGTGAGGTATGTCTTCCTACATATCCTAATTGTTATGAACTCCAAGAATTTGTTGATATTGCTCTTGCAGATCTTGAGAGAGGTCTAAATGAACTTAGAAAAATCCAAAGAGAAAAGAAAGACCGGGCCTTGAAGTTGGAAGTTTATGAAATTGAGCATGACATGCTTCAAGATGAAGTTAATGAACTTCAACTTCAATTGAATGGATTGCAGAAATCCACCAATAAATATTTTTGTCAAATGAAATTAGACTGTTCCTCATACATCTTTGATTAGGACTAGAAATTCTCATGCATGCTCTTATTGTGGTAAAAATGGTCACAACACTAACCAATGCAGGAATAGAAGCTGAGCAGAAAGAGGCTCTGAAAATCCCAATAATCCGTAGTGTTTTTAATGCGGAAAACTTGGTCACACTTATAACCATTGCAGGTTCAAGGACAACTGGAGATGGGTCTGGCAACCTAAATCCTCTAGTCAAACTAACACTCAGAGACCTAACCATTTAGGACCCAAGCAGACTTGGGTACCTAAAAACAAGCAATTTTGTTTTGCAGGAACATCGCAAGTAGAATCGAAAAGGAAAGTGGCATCTTAACAACGCGTGTTCCAAACATATGACTGGTGACAATTATTAAAAATGGTTACCAAAGTAGATGGAGGAATAGTTTCCTTTGAAGATAATCAAAAGTAAACATTGTCGCGCCCTTTTTTTCTCGCGAAATCGGGTTTTGACGTTTTTTGGAAAACTCCCTTCCTTTTGGGATGGGGTATGGGATTTGAAGAGTCGCCACCTAACGGATTAAGGTGCATTAGGGCACCTAGAGAAGTTAACTCATGAAACTAGTTTGCATCACCAGAAATCGGGTAAGGGCTCGAAATTACCTTGAGGGGAAGGTGTTAGGCACCCCTCGAGGTCCACAATGGTGGGTACCGACCGAACTTAATTAAGCGAATTAGTCTTAAAGGAAAATAAAGTAATTTAGACAACTATTATTTCAAAACATGAATTAAAAGGGGTCCTACGTTTTTTTAGCCTATAGGATCATTTCCATGCAATACTTGGTAACTTTCCCCAAGTTGGGGTGCTACACATAATATTAGCACATGGGTCATCATTTCCTTTACTAACCAATTACTATCTTTCAGTTGTTACTTAAGAGTTCTAGTAGCTTCTAACTCGTTCCTTATGCGTGTACTACCCGTCCCTTACCTATGGTCCTGGAGGTGTATAGGACCTCTATTTAAGGTAGTTCTAGACTGACCTATGTTGCTTAAAATGAGAAAAATCTAGATGACAAACAAAATTCAGATAGGACTATCATGTAAGGAGAAAATAAGGGCTCATGTTAGCCTCCACAAGTAACAACAAATGCACGCAATTCAATCAGCATTTCATTAATTTAGGATCCTATAGGCAGGATATCTAGATGGTCATAAACAGAATGTAAGAAACCAGTTTATTAAAATGAGCATTGGGACCTACTGGCTTGCCTACTGATTTGATTAAATTTTGAATCTGGGCAAACTTCAAGCAGCAAGGGATCACATTTTTTACATCCAAAATTCTTAATAACCCTAAAAGTTTGCCTAAGTGATAACCGGAGCAGAATTCTATGGGCATGGAATCTATAATTGTTAATTATAGACCTATAACATGGTTTCTGAGCGAGTTACTGATTTTAACTCATCAAAACAAATTTTATTCTCTTTAGATCCTATAGGCATGCTTTCTAATTTGCAGAATTAATTAACTCCTATAGACATGATTTCTAGTGTTGAAACTGATTTGTTTATTTCCTATAGACATGGTATATAAATTGAAGAAAAATGATTTTTTTATCTCCTATAGGCATGATGTCTAAGTTAAAACTGATTTTTAATCCCTATAGGCACGAATTCTATTAATCACATGTGGGCAGAATTTTAGAAAAGTCACCAGGAAAGTTTATTCATTCATAAAAATATGATCCTCTATATATGATCACTAATACACATTGAGATTGAAAATATGTGTAGATCCTATGAACATGGATTCTAATGCAAAATTAACAAAAGACCTATAGGCAGTGTCTCTAATATGCCGAAAATATGAAGATTCAGAGTCACAATCAGTCAGAAAAATATCCTATAGACAGGATCTCTAAATGAACAGTAACATGCACATAAGGAACCAACACAATAGACCTATAGGCAGGATTTCTACCCGAGTTTCTTAACAAAGATATATAAAAACCCCCCAGCTTCTACTACTAACCCCAAATCTGTTTATTACAGAGATTATTACATTATTGCAGCCCAATAATGAATAAATTACACAGCAAAATTCATTATACTATAGGGAGCCTTCATAGGCCCAATATTAACATGGAAACAAGGCCTTCAAGCAAAGCAAGTCTGAAGTATACAGGTGTTCCATCCATGATACACAAAATTGGGCTTCTGGTATGTCAAAGTTCCCAAGGGCCTCAGGGACCCCGGGCAATGCTCACACCATAATATTACTTAGAGAAATAGTTTGTAAAAGATTGGAAGACCAGCCCTAATGTGTCAGAGTTCAGAGGAGTCTCAAGGACCCTAGGCAATGCTCACACTGGGGGTGGTAAGAACCTAGATAACTAAGAGTAGAAGTTTGAAAACAGTATATAAAGGGTAGGGGAATAGTTTTAGAAAAACATTTTGACTTTTAGGAGCAAACAGATTCAATTTACAGGACTACAAACAGAACTTCACCTAGCACAAACAGAGTCCATATTTAGCATATGGTTCAAACAAACTGGTATTGGTTCAGATATAGATATTGTATCAGTATTTAAAGCAATCACAAAAGAGAAATGATACTTGAACTAATAGACATAATTGGCACCATATTTCATGTTTTCAGAACAGGGAACATACAACTGACTAATCAGGGTTTCACATTATTGAAGATGACTTAGTTTAGAAATAATCGCTAAGTGGGATCATATAGGCATGTATTAAGCAGAAACATGCTGAAGTTTGAAATAATTAACCAAAACACATAGGACATGACAGGCTAGCAGGAACCAAAGCATACTAGTTTAGAAAGAAGTAAGCAGGAATCATAGATCAGACAGAAGCATGCTAAGGTTGAAATAAAATAACCACATAAGCACATAGAACAAAATAGGATAACAGGAGTTAACACATACCAGTTAGGAAGAAAGGAAACATGAATGTAATGGGAGTTTGGATCCAGAGAGTTTAGCCTTGGCTTCCAGCCGGTAAACAGTGCAGAAAATCGGAGTGATAGAAAGAACTCAAGTTTATGAGAGAAAAAACAACTTTGAGAATTTTGAATTGTAAGAATTTTTCAGTGATGTGAGGCTAGAATTCACAGTTTAACATGTTATATACCTTACATTTTATGTGTGTCAATGATAAAAATACAATTTTTATGTGCATAATGTCGTCTATTTCATGTGTAGGTGAATTGGAGATGGAAACCGAGCTAAATGGATGCAAATACATCGAAAATACACTCAAGAGGCGAGGAGGAGTGCACCGAGCTATAGCCGGGCGCCAGAGCCCAAACGCCTAGCCAGGCTTTAGAGCTGAAACGCATGACCCTGCCTGGCGTTAGCCAGGCGTTAGAGCTGAAACGCCTGCCTTATCCTGGCGTTAGCCAGGCGCTAGGGCCCAAACTCCAGGCCCATGTTCCGGCTAAATTCGAGTTTTGAAGAGTTTAAGTGTTTCCCGGTTGGAATAGAAGTCCCCTACACGTTTAGGGTTTGTCCTAAACATATAAATAGACCCCAAAACACAACTCGAAGAGAAGAAGCCATTGAAGTGAAGAAAAACTTGTGGATTACTACTCAGTGAAGCAAACATTGATTTTTATAGCTTTTAATTATTACTTTGTAGTTCAATTATGCAAGTTATTTTAGAATTGATTCCTATGAATATGAGTTGCTAAGTTATTAATCTAGGGTTTTGATAGAACCCGTTGGGGGATAAACTTATTGTGATATTAACATAGTTTTGATTGGTTGATTAATCTCTATTTGTTCAACTACGTTCTTGTTGTAGTTGATTGAAGGGCCCTCAATTAGCTGTTCCTATTTATTATGTATCTACTTGAGAGAGAGTGCATATTTAGGTAGTTGTTTGAACAACATCACTCCCGGAGTATAGACGAAAGTCATAACCGAGGGTTTAGAGGTTGGATTAGAGATAACGATACCTCGGGTGCAATCTAAAGTGAACTGTAATGCAATCTAGCTAGCGTAACTTGAGAGAGTGCGTCTAGTAAATTATCATAATTACTTGAGAGAGATTTATGGTAGATAGAGTGTTCATGATTGATAGAGACAACTAATCAAACTATAAGAAGAATCCGAGAAGGAAGTTCACCAACGGGGGAAACCATAACCTAAGACATTTATCATAATTATTTACAACACATTGTTAGTAATTGTTAGTTATTATAATTGTTAGTAGAATTAGTAAAACATCACCAATTTACACTAAAAAGTCTTGAGAGAATTGATTGAGTAAAAGTTGCGTATTCTAAAGACTTGATTGATACGTAAATTCCCTGTGGGATCGACTCTGGGCATAATACCCCGGATTATATTTGCAACGCCTGTTTAGTCTTTTATTAGACATAGTTGAGCGTGATCAAATTTTGGCGCCGTTGCCGGGGAATTAACGGTATTATCAATTGAGTTAGAAGAAATACAAAAATTCTGAAATATAGTCAAATTTCCTTTAAAATTCTCGTTTTTATATTGAAAGTTTAACGTTTGCTAACGGGTTGCAGGTGCATGCCTAGAAACTCATCAAGGACTGGTGAAGTAGTTGAACCCTTATCAGACCCCGAGAAAGTTTTCAAGGCCATAAACCGGACCAACCGGAAAAGCAAACATCAACCACAAATTGAACAAATTGAAACAGACATGGAAGATGCACACAAACGGAACAATCATGGGGATGACGTGGTAGACCCAGTCAGTCACATAGGGGCAGAGGCTCCCCTATATGACTGGGCACAACCTACAGCTGAGAATTTGGCCACAGCGATACTGGTTCCGAAGATACATGCCGAGTCCTTTCAGATAACAAATAATATGTTGCACTTATTACAGAACAAAAGGCTATTCTCAGGGTCATACATTGAATACCCCCAACAACACTTGAAAAACTTCCTGTCAATCTTCAAAACACAGAGGTAGCCAAACGTCACTCAGGAGGCAATAAAACTATTGTTGTTTCCATTCTCAGTGACTAGAGCTACCCAGACTTGGCTGAACTCTCTCCCCATCAATTCCATTACCACATGGGAGGAGTTAGTCAAACAGTTCGTGAACAAGTTTCATCCACCCAATAAGACTGCTCAACAAATTGATGAAATCTTGAGCTTCAGACAGAAACCAGTTGAAACATTGCAAGAGACATGGGAACGATTTAAGGGGATGTTGGTTATCTGTCCACATCATGGTATTCCAGAGCAAATGTTGGGGCAGCATTTTTATATGGGTTTGGCTGATACTGTTAAAGCAAATGTTGATGCTTCGGCTGGTGGAGCATTCTTGAGCAAAACGTGGAGAGAAAGTCAAATCTTACTTGATAAAATGGCACAGAATTCAGGATGGACAACAATTAATGCACCCATTACCCCTGTAGTTCACTCAGTGCCATTCGATCCATCTAATTCTATTGCAGAGAACGTGGCCACCTTGATAACACAGATGAGTATACTTACTAAGAAGGTGGAAGAATCAGGAAAAAAGCAGCAGGTACACATCGTATACCCAACCAATGGGGGCTTATGCACATCTTGCATTAGTCAACCACTTGGTAATCACTGGAATGCAGAATTTCATCACCCTCCTTATCCAGAAAATATAAATTATGTGTCGAATTATGGAAGCCAGAAACAAGGGGGAAGAATTGGGGTATGCAAGTTCAACCATATAAACCACCCTACCAACAACACGATAGTGGAAATATGGGTGTCAGGGGACAACAAGGTAATGCAGCACCGTATCATAGGCCACAAGGTTATAACCATCAGAATCAACAACAAGCATACTACCCTCATCAGCATCAACAGGGGGGAAAGGAAGAAGATGGATTTTGCTGGTAAGAAGCTATGATGCAGCAAGTTATTGGGTCAAATGCCAAAATCAGTGAGAGAGTAGATATACATGATGCAACTATTAAAAATATTGAAGTACAGTTGGGCCAGATATCTATGGCAGTGAACAATCGTCCTTCTGGAACTTTNTAGGCCGAGACACTGGTACTCATGCCGATTGAACTTGATAATTAACAAACTTGACCAAGGTAACAGTGCAACTGACTGAAGGAGAACCCAGTGCACAGATTGAGACTGAAAAAGAAGTGGAGATAGCCCAGAAGCCAGTAGTTGAGGTGGTGGCTGAGAAAGAAAAGTCCCAAATCACTGGGAAAAAGAGACCGCCAGCTCCATTCCCTCAGAGGCTGGCCAAATACCAAAAGGATGAACAATACAAAAAGTTCTTGGACATGCTAAAGCAAATACAGGTAAATATCCCATTGATTGATGCATTGAAGGAAATGCCTAGTTACCCTAAAATGATGAAGGACTTGATGTCCAGAAAAGTTGACTTCCAAGATCTGGCTACAGTCACCCTTACTCAGACTTGTAGTGCGGTGGTGACGCGCCCTATTGCTGAAAAGTTGTCTGACCCAGGGAGTTTTACAATTCCTTGTACCATTGGCAACTTAGCTTTCACCAAAGATCTATGTGACTTGGGGGCCAGCATTAATCTGATGCCGCTGGACATATATAAAAGATTGGGGATTGGTAGAGCTAGACCCACTTCCATGCTGCTGCAACTTGCTGATAGGACGGTGAAGAGACCGTCGGGTATTCTG
>ML394538.1:5420-29800 GCA_005239525.1 Nicotiana knightiana
AATTTTCAAACCCCACAAACCTAGATTTAAGTCAAAATCGTGGAGGTGGCGAGTGGCGATATGCTTGCCGACTTGGCATTGCCAAATCTAAGAATTCGCCCATACAAAACCAACCATATTAGCCTAACGCCACAATCGGGTCTGGTAAAAGACTCTGGGTAAAAATTAATATGTGAATTGATTAATGATAAATATTTGTATAAAGACGATATGTTACATTTATTGATTTTGATAAAAATATCAAAAAAATTTTTTTACCAAGAACCTCATGTCATGTTGAACATTTTCACACATCCCCACACACAGTGCTCTTCCTTGGTTACAGATCCGGAAACTTTTCATGTGGCTCCGAGCTGTATTTCTTTTCCAAAATTATAAGAGTAACTTTGGGTTTGAAAACTAATCCAATTAGTTTCGAGTTTGATTTTCATTTTAGGTTTCTAAAAAGGATTAGTGTTTACCTTGAAATGGTAATTACAATTATACTTGATTATGTGGTTCTAAAAATACGTGATCTATTTTAATATCGGTTGTTTAGGCAGTGGATGCTGAGTACGAAGTGAGAAAAATGAAATAAGAGCGAAAGGAACAAGATTACGCAAATCAGGTATCGAAGATGCCAGTCTCGAGGATGGTCGGGTAGGCCTCGAGGTCGAGCTTGAGAAGCTTGACTAGGGGCTATCGATAACGATGAAACAACATTGGAGGCCTTGAGAATGGCCTATTTATGATCAATAACAAGTAATAAATGAAGAATAATTCAAGAACACAATAAATGAGAAGCAATAAATTAATGAAGCAATTGTAAAGAATATTTTGTTAGAGAGCATGAGATGTTCTTGTTCTTGTATTGAATATCATATATGTTACAAAGTGACTAGGGTCCCCTTTATATATGAGGAGGAATCCCAATATAGTACATGCGTAATTAATGTCAAGAGATATGACTAGTACAACCATTTAATGCCACAGTACGGGCTGGTACTATCTTGTGTACTTTGTCAGCTTTAACCACGTGCCCTTTGAGAATTTTTCGCCTTTCATGTTAGCCTTCGATATGTGCTGCTTCGAGTTCGAGGACCTTCAATATGCATGGCCTCGAGGTCGAGGACCTTCGATATGCCCCTTGGTACCAAAACTCGGGCCTTCGAGCCTTTATTCTCATCGAAACGACCATGAAATCAGGCTCTCCGATTTCAGCCGTATACAGATAGTCCATGCATTTCTTAGAATGAAGAGATAAGAAATAGTTTTGACCTTTTGCCCCTTCGACACTTCTACTATGACATCAGTCCCTTCAGAGCATTAAATGATGTGACACGAAAAGCTGCGCAAAGGTCGCCGTCAACACAATTCTCGAGAAGCTCATGAACCATCACAGGTTCGACTTTCCCGCTTCAAGCATGCCCAAAGGGCCCCTATAAATACAACAATCCCTTGCCTTTTCATAGTTTTCCATCTCCTTCTTCAAACCTTCAAATTTCAACTAAGTGTTCTCCCTTCTTATCTTCTGCCTGTGCACATTCTTCTTGTCTTCTTACTTCAAAAACCCGATAGTTATCATGGCAAAAACTTCCAAAACGGTTCCACAAAACGAGAGGGCTGCTTCTACATCACGCCCGTCTAAGGGCAAGTCAAAAACCCCTCCTACCATCGAGCAATGTATCCCTGGCACTTTCGACACCATTTCTGACTTTACAATAGAAAACCCCCCTTCTACACCAGGCCGATGCGAGCCCATGTCCCGATACATAAGTGTAGTATCGGATATTGAGAGGGTGAAACTTGACTACCACTGGGGGGAGGCAGTCCGAGTAGAGATCCCTACGGCTGACGAAAGCATAGTCACGCACAAGGCTGTCTTTCTCAGTGTATACACATACCCCTTCACCTTAGGCCCCGTCAATTCTTCTCCTCCACCGGTTGACTGGGTGATTCTTGATTTTTGCCAACAATACCGAGTGACACTCGGTCAGATCTATCTTTCTTTATGGAGGATTGGATATATGTTTCGTCATATTACCAACATGGTCGAGGGAATGACCTTCACCCTCGACCTTTTGATCAGATTATATAGCCCTCGATTATTCCATGGGGGCCTTATTAAATTACACCGTCGATCCACCAAGGCGTTCCTCGCCTGCATCGACGAGGATAGAGATCGGGATGGATGAGCTGATTCGTCAGAATCAGAACCTCGGACATCATCCTTGTTGACAGAATGCCATTCCCGGAGGAGTGAAATATGAAACATAAGTACCTTTGAATCGAGCATGCTTTCGCTGTCTTTTTCTCTTTCGATTGATTTTCTTTTAATTGTGCAACCACTGTTTGGTTTCCCGGTGCGGTTCAGGTCCTTCCGGGGTGGATCAAACGTCTAGACTCCACTTTCCCATACAACAAATGCGTATGGCATGAGCTGGCCAAAACACAATGGCAGGCCAAGAACCATGGTACGTTCTTGTTGCTACTGCTTTTTCATTCTTTGTAAGAATTTTTGATGATGATGCTTTTTGACATAATATATTTGTGCAGGCCTTGGTGAAGGCGTGTTGATGAGGCCGCCCTCACCTGGTGAGGAAGAGGCCCCGAAGGCCACCAAAGACAAGAAAAGGAAGAAAGAGGCCCCGACGGGGTCCCCAAAATAAAAAAGGCCAACAACTCGGAGGCATTTTCGTAAAGAGATAAATATGTGTATAAAGACAATATGTTACATTTATTGATTTTGATAAAAATATCAAAAATAATATTTTACCAAGAACCTCATGCTTTGATGTTTGAATATTTTCATACAGCCCCACATACACTGCTCTTTCTTGGTTACAGATCCAGAAACTTTTCATGTGGCTCCGAACTGTATTTCTTTTCCTTTTGGATTAAAAAATTTGTCAAACTCAAATCCAAAATTATAAGAGTAACTTTGGGTTTGAAAACTAATCCAATTAGTTTCGAGTTTGATTTTTATTTTATGTTTCTAAAAAAGATTAGGTTGATGAGTGTGCAAGCATATACAATTGACAAATTAAAAGTGATAATATTTGCAGATGGTGCAAGTAACAAATATAAACCGAGTAAGATTGCTTGAGTTGGTCTTGTCATTTCTCAACATCAACCAAATAGTACAATTTAATGTTTCAGTGATTTAAATACATAGCGAATCCACAACTATATTTTATACTAATACCTCACTTTGAAAATTAGAATTTTTAAGAAATGTAAGTGGCTAGAGCCATGCTCATACGCCTGATTTATCCTGAATGAGATTGATAAGTACACAAGTAAGACTAAGCAGAACTCAAAACTCAAAACTCAAACCTGTGGATCTAAGAAAAGATCAACTCACTACTGTTCCTTTTTATCGAAGAACAATTAAAGCAGGTTATATTTTAACTCTCTCTCTCTCTCTCTCGCAACAAATCTCTATGCAACAAAGTTAGTAAGTCAATTAGCAATTAACATCCCCGTCTATGTATACTGACTCTGTTTGAAGTACAACTTTGAACACTATGCCGGTAAAATGTTCTTGGGGAGCTCCATCTCAGTGGCTGGAGTTTCTTCACGAGTTTAAGCATCATGGATCTTAGGCCTCCAAAGCTACTATAATTTCAAGCTCCTGGCCGCAAGTAAGCTCATCAATATCCTATAACTCTTAAAGCAAAGTCAATCCGCGTTGCTGCGTCAGCAAGGCTTCAGCCACAGAATTTGTTCAGACCAAAAAGGCATTCAAAATTGAACACGTTGAAGATAGGTTAACGCCCAATGGACTCTTTTATAGCAGGGTGTCTTATATACAAGCAAAACCTCTTGAACAACCATCTTTGATCCTTTCTCAATCTGAAAGCAACTCATCCAACTCAGTCTCCTCAGACGTGAAAGGGTCATAGTCAGTATTTGTTTCATTGGACAAAGCTTCAATTTGGGATCTACTAAGTGAAACTTCACCTGGAGGGCTATCCACATCATCTTCATCCTCGGGATCAGACATTTCTGGCTCATAGTCTACATTTTCATCCTGAACTGCCTCAACATCTTTCTTCGCATCATCACCATCTTTCTTCTTAGCTGCATTGCCTTTACCAATTTTTTTACGACCCCAGTCCATTTTTGATTCAGCCTCAGAATCCTCACATATACACGCTGATGGATTTTCATGAAACTCACCCCTCCCTGGCCTCACCTCCTTGGGCTCCCCCAGGAATCCTCTTTGAAATGTATGAACTTTAGCCGCGAATTCCTCCCATGTCATGTTATTTTTGTTTAAGAACACACGATATAGTTTCTTAGCATTTGGTCGAATGGTAGGCTTATGACCAAAATATCTTCTGTATCAAAAAGAAAAGATATATTAGCCAGAATCTAAATAAAATTTCCAAAACAAACTGAAATACCCTATACCTTCGTCCTGCCAAAATTTTTGCCATGTTTCCATTGTTATTGGTGACAAATACATCACTTTCATCACACACTATGAAGTCAAGAGCAGCCATTCTAGAAGAAAATGCAGAAAATGGTTCCAACTCTTCCTTGCTGGCAATAGTGTCCTTAGAGTAGAAGTTTGGAAACAGGGCCTTTAATGGAGCCAACGTCTCTTCACCTCCATAAACTTCACCAGATGCTACGTAGATATGAACATCTTTCCCATATCCAAGTGCTCTTAGCATCAAGCCAACTTCTTCAGGAGTAAGAGGGCATCTTCCTTGCCTCCTCGCCCTATCCGGATTGCTGTTCTGCACATGCATCAAAAAAGAGTTTACACACACTTCAGTCCTTTGAGTATTTTATCATATTGTGTGGAAGAAGGGGAAATTGCCTCCATTAACCTAAAAACATACTCATAAAAGCACCTTATCAAAAAAAAAAAAACATCCTCATAAAAGCAATTCTCTCTCTCTCTCTCTTGGTGTGTGTGTGTATTCACATTTCTTTACTGCTTCTCTGAAGCTAATATATATGTATGTACACACATATATAAGACAGAGAGAGAGAGAGAGAGTTATATCTAGGACTCACAAGGATGACAGTAAATCCAGTTTATTTCCCAGATTATCTAGTGTTACTTTTATTCTCTTTTTGATAGATCATTCACCTTGTGTTATCAAAATTAAAAATCTGAATAAATACAGAATAGTTCAACGCATAAGTGAAACAAACAATCAAATCTTTAAAGTACATTGCCATGATGATTCAATATGAGGATGACCAAAAAACTGATACTCTTGGGGTCTCACATGTAAAGTTTTCCACCTCCGACGTATCTTTCCCAGTTCTGTCCTCTCCTTATCCCCTCCACCATAGTAGCATCCCGAGAATGCAAGCATATCAGGTTCAAACCTGTTAACAATACACTATGAGAAAACTTTTCCTTCTATAGAATTCCCAAACTGCATCAAATCATTTCCTCCCATCATCCAAAATTTAGTGTATCAGCAGAAAAAGAGAATACATCAGGCAAACAATAAGCTTTTCATAAAAAATAAGGTAGAGCTTGTTATGATGGTAATTCTTAGCCAGTCATCTCATACGTGATGGGCAAATTGTTCAAGAACCAAATTCTTCCTCATCATAAGTTACAAACCAAATATAACATTTCCTTTCAGCCTAGGAGCATCCGTGAACATTGAATGTTATTAGGCAAACTCTTTAGCTTACTGAAGGGGTAATAGCTACATATAGCATAGCACTATGAGAAACACATTAAATACAACACACTATGAGAAATGCTCAGGACATTATATTGATTCTGCACTTGAAGGACATAACTAGTGGTAGCCATAAGGAAATGGAGGATGACAATAGGAAAAGACAGACACACGAAACAGAAAGTCATAAAATCGAGACAGATCATATGACTAACCTTAGGTGAAGGGCAATATAATGCTTGCTACTCCGCCTCATTCGCTGGACCAATTTCTCACCCATTTCGAGTATAGGGTCAGAAAACTTCAGGGCATGATAATTGACTCTGCATCTAAGCTTTTGCAAATCTGTATCCAGCTTATTTGCAAGTCGATAGTCAAACTTGCTGATCTGTACAGCCTGTCATAAGAAGCAGACTGCTTATACAGGTCTAAGATATCAACAATAAACAACACTAATAGATAGCACAAAGAAAGGAAAAATCCCCTTTCCCCTGCAACCAATGCTAAGCTAGATAATTTCTGGTTTTTGAAATTGAGGACCGGCTTTCCTATTGACTGTACAGGCAATTGTAATTCTTTTTGGTTAAGACCCTTAAATAAACATATTAGAGTTATTGAAGCCTGGGGCCTAGTTCTCTTGAAAAACAATTTTCAACCAAGATTGATAAATTTGACTCAATAAAGCAAAAATAATTTCCTCGATCTACCACCTAAAAGAGTGATAACAAAATTTGGATATTTGAAAGATGTTTTCTGGTGGAAAGCTTTCCTCATGCATCCAGCGGGTAATAACCCCTCTTAGCATCCTAACCAGTAAGCTGAACAAAGTATTGAACTTGAACATAACATACCATAGCAATCCATCTCTTAAGTTTTGAGCATCAATTGAGTTTACAACTCATAACCAAGCTAATTCATGATTCATCAAAAACTTCTAAAATTTTTGTTTTCATGTGAATCAGTGATCACTTTCGCAAAGTATCAATAAAAACTTAAACTTTGCAAGAAGTTTCAGGAAGTACACAAGTATCTAGTGCCTCAACCCCTTAGTCCAGTAGTTTTAGAAGTTCAGTTACATCAACGGAAAAGGATGCGCAAATTTTCAAAATCTTAAAGGTTTCATAGCCAGACTGCTGAGATTGAATGTAAAAACTCCAAAATAGCCAGACTGCTGAGATTGAATGTAAATACTCCAAAAAAGTAGCAAGCAATGACCCAAAGTACAGTAAAGAATTAACAAACATGTGTTTCTTAGATATGTTTTTATTAGTCTACAAATTACAAAGAAATATACGTGATGTGAAAACTCACATGTTTTTTCACGAGTACAGGCAATACACGATTTATATAGCATCTCTCACTGCACTTTCTAGGAACACGCATTCTATATGGCGTCCATATCTGCCCTCTTCTAAGCGGAAGGTCTTTTAAAATTGAAACATCTGTTGTTAGATGTTTTATAAACCGATCAACATCAAATATGTCAGAGAAATCACTGCAAGAGAAAAGTAGAGCATTTCACTTTCACGGTAATATGCAGGATCATTAGCATATAAAATGTACATACACAGAAATTTCAGAGATGGTTAGAGAAACCAATATGCAAGAAAATACTGAATCATTCTTCTAATACTCACCTAGAATCTTTCCAGAAAGACGTCTTGTCCAACTTTGGAACAACAAGAGTAGCATTTAAAATGCGAGCAGCAACAACGGCATCAGTTATCTGCCATAAAGATGGTTAACTGTTGAAGGTTCCACACTTTTCACATTTTTGTAGTTTGGTTCCAGCAGAAAGCTAAAGCACACGTGGTAATAGAAAGGGGTGCTAATTCAAAGGGCCATATATTAGAAAAGGCATAGATGTTTGTCGTTGTTCAAGGATTTATCAGAATCATGTTACATAGAGAGGAGCCGATTGCTCAAATTTATAAGTATCTCAAACCATAGACTCATTAGGCACGAATACAGATAGTTCTTGTAGGGAGTATTTGACAACCTGTAGTTAGCATAAACTGGTAATTCATAAGTGTGTCTTCTGTAGTCAATTTAACATAAAAGTGCAAATACCTATAGCTCACTTATCAAATTCCAAAGAATCAGTGATCAAACAATCAATCAATAAACTATGCCTCAATCCAGTATTAGTTGCGGTCAGTTTTATAAATCAAGGATATCTTGCAAAAACTAAATATTACAACAATAATGATATGAAAGAAAGTTAAGAACTGCATGCATAATTCAGCAACATTTGAGCAATCATTAGATATTGTGTCCCATCAGCTGCATAAAGCTTCTCGACCTACTGGTATAGAGCACCTCATAATACATGGGCATCGTTCACTGTGAAATCTAATGCCTTAAATTGTCACTGTGTTTCATGTGCTTAAAACAATACCAACAACTAAGCTTCAGTACTTAATTAGTTTGGTTGGCCTCATAAATCTTCTATACCTCCAGCTTCATTTGGGCCTCTTTATTCCAATACTCAGTAATTTGTTCTTTCAAGACAATTAGGGATGCCAATTTTGCAACCCAGGTTCCAATGTAGCGGGTATCTAGAAAAGCACATCCAAGGCATTCATTATGATGATATCCATTATAAATTGATTAGTTTCACAATCACGAACATAACGAAATCTTATTCCTTTATTCAAGCTTGCATGTACATTAACTATGTAAAGGACAAAGACAAGTTCATTTGAACTGCACTATGAAACGTGACAACCACTGTAACAATTATCTTAATCATACTAGTGCTAGAAAAAAAAAAGAGTTCCTTGATCAAAATCTCGCTCCTTGTTAGTCAACAAAATAAAGCAGAAATCAGACTCAATCTGAAAAGCCAGTCCAGAATCATTTTCTTACCCCAGTTCTTTGTTGGTTAAGACCTCCACTGGTCACAATCAACAAGTATCGATTTGGACGTGTGATGGCTTGGGCTTCTGCAATTTGAAACAGTACAAATACATAATGAGATTTCAAATTCCAAATGTAGCTTCATATAATAATTCCTTTAGATTTAAGTTATATACACAGACAGTGCAATGAATTTTTTATATCACGTATTATATAACCTATTATAACAGGTTACTTAACTTTATTCTAAGTTATCAATATGCCATTATATAGAGTTACCTGCAATTACTTTTTAAATGACATGATTGTTCATATATTTTTTGCACCGTAAGTGCATAAAATTTAAGTTCATTCCTTCATTGCTACGTAAACATACTATAACAAGCTGATTACTTTCTTCCAAAAAATGAAAGCTATAAACAAACTAAATTTACGTACTTGCAAATTTACTGCTGGCATTACTGCATCCATAGAAGAACTTGGAATTTCTCGAACTCCAGAGATCACGATTATTACCTCCTCCACTAATCTAGATCTCAACAACCAATAAACAACACTTAGAAACCTTAGATCCAATCAAATAATAAACTTTACAAATAAACACAATAAAATTCGGATTAAATCCTAACCTTAACACGAAATGGAGAAACTCCAATCTCATTACCACTACCTTTGCCTCCCTACAAACTCCAATCTCATTAAATTAATACTGGCCGAACTTTATCTTATTTGAATCAATCAATTAACTAAGCCTTAATCCAAAACTAGTAGGAATCAGCTACATAATTTGACGTTTAACATTAAAAAAAATAATATGCAGCTATTAATTAGGTAAATAAATAGCATTTGATCGTGAGCATGATTTAATAATGTACCAAGGAAAGATCATCATAAGGACGGGGGCGACGGAGGTGATTATCATCAATAGGAGACGGCGCAAGGATTAAGATGAAGAGGAATAGGACGAGGAGAAAGGTGGAAGCAGCGTAAATGACGGGGATTAGAAACCGCCGCGCACGGCTGTGATGCTGGTGGCGCCGCCGTGGGATCGCCATACGGCAGCGGTTGTGATAGGAAGCTTAGAGTTGACTCCTCTTCCTGCAATCGCCCCGTTAGCGGGAGCAAGAGGAGAGGGTTTAGGCGTAGGTAGGTGGTAAGGGGTAGGGGTATTATAGGGAATACAGATTTGTTATTCTTTCTTCTTTGAGGAGAGAGGATTTTTCTGTTGGGGTTTTAGCCCATAACGATTAACGACAAGGATTGCATTGTAGGAAACACTGCTACTGTCTGTTTTTTAGCTTTTGGATTGATGAATTATTTATTATATATATAATAATATAACACCGTTTATAGACAATTGAAAAAGAAACAGTAAAAAGCGAAAAGTAAATGAAAAAGAGAGGATTGTGTTTCTGATTTAGATCTTTGAATTGTTCGTTACTTCACAAGGTACACTTGGGGTTGAAATACTGACCTTCGGCATTTGAGATATAGAATCTTGTTCCTTTGATTAAAAAAAAAAAATGCCACAATTTAACTTCTTGTAATATAAAATAAAAAATATAATTGTGGACAAAATTTAACTGAAAAAACACACAAATTATCTGAGTCATGCGACCAAAAAGATCTCTTCATTGGTCAGAAAAGCAAAATAATAAGAACTGCCATAATTTAACATGGTTTCCTCCTCTATTCTTACTCGCACCGAATATTTATATTAAAACAATTTAATTTAACATGGCTTGATAAGGTAAAAATACACATTAAATAATAACGGTTATGTGATAGAAGTGCATGCGCAACCAATTAAAAGTCGAGTTCCTGCGCGAGTAAGTTTTTAATCCCTTTTCACTATAATTCCTCAATGTCTCCATCTCATGGTTAAAAGTAGAGGAACTCGACTATTACAACAACTCTAACTTGTTTTGGGAAGTTTTTTTTATATCCAAATTCAAATTAGAGAGACTTAATAATAAAATAGAAGAGAAGTGTTGAATTTTAATTTGTAGATTGGATCTGTGAATAAATTATGAAAGCGCAACAGCTATTGTTTTCCACTTGATGTCATTTTCTAATAAATTAAAGATCTCTTTGCATATTAAATTACAATTTGCGCCTGTAAATGTTTGTTGATGCAGACTAACAGATTGAGCTGTGATGAAGTAGCTGACTGTTATGCAGTGCCTTCCTGATGCACGTATCAAACTTTTAGAGTTACGGACCAATGTCAAGAAAACAGCGTGCATGAGGGAGATGGCGAAAACTCGCTTCAAGAGGGCTAGGCTAATGTGGTGCGGGGGGAGACACCAATACAGAGAGTTGAATTCATCTCATCTGGTTGGCTACCAATATTCAATGTAGGCTACAAGACCAAGCTTAAATAGCTCCTTATTACTTACTAGCCAACGCCAAACCACAAGCGGATGCAGGATTTAAGTTCTATGAGTTCAACTCTGAAAGTTTTTTGCCATGAACTCATTGTATTTTTAACATTATGGGTTCAAACCTACTATTTGTTAGAATGTTAGTGAATATTTACACTTAGAGTTATGTTCTGCGTCAAAAGTTGTAGGTAACTTAACTCTACATCCACCTCTGCGTCTAACAGCAAAGGGATGTTTTCTTCTGAACCATGGTTTCACATCAGTGATTAATATGCAAACAAAAGAATTTGGCAAAAGTGTAGACACAAGATGAGGTAAATATATCAGAGATAAGGATGTAAACAGCTTTTAGATTCACAAAATAGTAGCTACAATTTGTTAAAGTACTTCGGATCTTGGTATATAACCAAACAAAAACAGATTTCATTATCCACTGAATCTAAAAACCTAATCCGACTTGCCAGAGGCAACTTATGTTGCTCTCCACTCCAAAAACATTCTGTCAGCAGTTGCAAGTAACATCATGTGATGCCTCTAAAAGAAAAGAAGCAGGTGGGCATTTTGCAACAAATCCATATTTAGGGATGTTATACTTTCTGTATACACCAGTAAGCTTCCCAGTTGCAGCCTTCTGATGGAAAGAAACCATCAGTCTTGAGCACTCCCTGTTATATAGAAAAGAAAAAGGACCACAACACTCAGAGGGCTCTCTCTGTCTATTCAATAAAAACAATTCATCTTTGCAAACAAAGAATGGTAGATTCTTACAAAAGCTGATCTCGAGTGTAGTGGCTATACTTCTCACAAGCTTTACTCAACTTGTTAGGCACATTTAGAGCACATTGGGCAGTAAATATTGCTGCAGCAGCTAGCATTGAAGGTGGGAACCTAAGCATTTCATACTCAACGAGGCATAGTTCAGTCATAAAGAAAGACAGGAGCTCCACCTGATCCGTAAAATGTCAGTACTTAGTCATGATTTAGAATTTTTTTCATTTATTTAAGCAATTTTCTAGTCCTGCATAAGTTCAGTTAATCAAATTTCTGACTAACCTTCTTATCAGACTGAGCAGCTTTAAGAAATCGCATCATAAACACATATGCTGTAGGCACTGATAGGTTGAACTGTAAGGTATTGATCATCAACTTCTCCTGCAGAAAGCATTCAATCAAAGTCATAAGGCACGCTAGAAAAACATTAGCAAGTTACTTGAATTGGAGGGGCAGAAACATAAATTAAGGCAAAGCATTAAATTTTGATCAGTAACGTACCATCTCAAGCACTTCTTTTTTGGTGTAAGCCTTATCAGAGATCAAAATAAGATCCTCAACGACAGGAACTGAAACTTCTTCATACTTGCAGGCTAGAAGCATAGCTGTTACCCCAACAAGCTGGAGTTTTTTCCTAATCACTTGTTGGACTGCCAAGAATCTATCAATAAGATTTACGGTCAAATACAAAGTCTCTTCCATCAGATCAAACTTGTAATGTACCTACATATTTGATAGGGCAATTAGTGAGGCTGGAATCATTGCGTTACTTCATGGAATTCAAAGAGGCTATGGGTCATTGTTTTTATACCTCAATCAGCCAGTCAATGAGAATAGCTCTCATCCTCTCATTAATATCAAATTGTTGTTCCATGTAATTTGGAGGGGCACAGCTAGAACTCTGAAATGAAATGTGAATTCATAAAGGTGACTCCATCAAACAAAAAGCTAAGAAAAGTATACAACTTTTATCTCATTCAGTGATGCTTAAAGAAGATACAAATTTTATCAAATGTTCTTTCTTATAAAAGGAGATACTTAACAAAAAACATTAGGGTAAAAAAAAAAAAAGAACATCCTCAAGTAGAAGGTTAACTAAAGTAGGACCATTCATGGCTTAGGTTTAGCCACATCTCATGATCGGCATTTCCTTTCACATGGTTAACTGGTTCAGTCAGGTTTTGATTTAAAGCCTAATCTTAATGCCATTTTTTTTGTAATAATCCGAGAATCAATAATCTGAATGACGGTAAATCAGATGGAGAACCTATATTATAACTTAGATAAAAAGTCCATATCCATACCAATTAAATAAATCAATTAAGCTCCTATGAAAGGTGCAGGGGGCGTGTAAATAATTGCTGACCTCGGTCTTCTTGTAGTAAGCATGCATGTCATCAATGTACTCCACAACTGCAAGTGGGTTCTTTTTATCAGCACTGTCTATGTCCACAATTAGTGTCTCCTCTACATCTTCCATCTCCATCTCTGTGTCCTACATAAGAATATAGAATAAATTCGACACCAGAGATCATCCAAGACTAAAATATACTGATCGAATTAATTACCATCCGATCAATTTCCTCCATCATTGCTTCTGTATGTTGCACAAACATTGGCACAGGATCATAGTCACTTGTGGCCTTATAATCTTCTACATCAATAATGATGCGGTCTTCTGATTCATTTCTATCAGGTGCTATTTGGACTGGCTGCTTTGTCACCTGTGAAAGATAACACCATTAACATCTCCACTATAAGATAACCTAAGATGTCACTTGTTGAAAACTGTACCTCAACCGTTGGTTGCTGCTTCTTGGTAGCCATTTGCGCAGCAAATTTCCTGAAGCAGCAAGAATCCCCCATACTATTAAAAAAGAAACCAGACCAAATGATAAAGTACTTAACAGTAAGAACTATCTCAACCAAGAGAATTAATAATGTCAGACCTCGTGACCGGTCGATGAATTGGAATGGGAGGATTCTTAACACCATTCGCGCTCTTGCTAGAAAGAATTGGAAAGGTCAAAATGGTTAATGAAATTGAGAGAAAAACAGACATCTTGGAACTCAAAATATTGAAGAGTTTAATCAGTTCTTACTCAATGATGCCATTTCTCTTGTGTACTTTGCAAGGGTATGCTGGAGCTTCAACTATATTCCCGTTTATTGTGCTTAGAGCCCTTCTATTATGCCCCATTGTCACTTTTCCTCCTCCAGCCCCTAATAACAAAACCATAGTTTCCCCATTTCATAAATTTGGATTCATAATAATCAAGCTAGGATATATATACACACATTAAACTAATCATGATTTTAACTATACAATCAATCAATCAAAAACCAGATTAAATCGACTATATATGATTCTAACTATTCAAAATCATAGATTTTCCATTTCATAAATTTGGATTGATAATAATCAAGCAAGAATACGTACATTCACTACTCATGATTTTAACTATGCAATCAATCAATCAACTAAGACCTCAATCGACAAATCAGATGAAAATGGCTACATATGATTTCGACTAATCAAATTTTCAAAAAATTTACCTTGAACATTTGAAGCCATGATAACACCTTGGCAATTCTCGTCTGATCCTACCATCTTGAACCTAACTGAAGATTGAACAAACCACATTAAAACCCCACAATTTTTTTTTTTAAAGGTCAAAATTTAAAGGGTCAATCAAGAATCAAGCTAAGGAAAAGATCCAGATCATAAACCAAAAACACCAACCTGCAAAATCAAAGACCCTTTACACTAATTCTCAAAAAGATCCAATCTTTGGTGAAAATAACCCTAATGTTCCAAGAAGAGAGAGAGAGAGAGACTATTAACAAAACCCCATGAAATAACTCAATGGAGTGAAAAATAAATCTTGGAAAAGAAGTCTCTCTCTCTTTCTTTCTTTCTTTCTTTCTTTCTTTCTTTACAGATTATTTTTGGGGTTATTTCTCTGAGTCATTTGAAGATATAGAATCAGATGGGAAATTATGGGCGGCCTTCTATTTTTGTTTTGATATTTTGAAAATAACGGCTAGTAGATTTATAGCCGTAAGATGAAAGGTCGTGTATGTTCCCAGCTTGGACTTAACGGTTACCCTTGATTCCTCATTCAAAATTCTTATTAAAAGCATTTTATGATGCGCTGGCTTGCCCCTTTTTTTTTCCTTTTAAAAAATTCTCTCTCTCGATCTCTCGAACAGTCAATGCTTGTAGATGGATTACTACTGTGATTTCACTCTTCTTTAGGCAAAAAAATTATCTTTTCTCTCCTTTTAGTTTCCCTTTTTAGTTTTGAAGATCAAGCAATGCTCACTTTATTTAATAAGGGTATTTGTTATTTTGATATTTTCTCTCATTTTCATTAATATGGTACTTATATTTTCCTGAACCGAATGTCAATTAAAAATAATGTCTCCCAAGACTACTCTCACAAGGTAGAGACATACATTAACCTTCTCAGACCTTACGATGTAGAACTATATTTGGTATGTTGTTATTGGTTATTATAAAAACGTGATATGAAGTCAGAAACCTAGCCAGTGAATATGATCATAACTAGATAATTATTTAACGTATCGAAATATTTTGTCAAGTATGTGAAAGACGTAGCGATATGAACCGTATGTTAGAGAGAAGCTCAATATTTAATTACATTATTAACTTGCTACCATTTACGCAGTAATGTCATTCATTTGTTTGTGTTTATGATTAGAAAGGTAATCTTAATTTAAATTATATATGTGTACTCTTTATATATGCTTCCTTTTTAAAGTATGGAACAATGAGATCCTCTACTTCTAAAGAAAAAAGAACAAGTCGTCATGGCAGGCAAATAAAAGCCCCAACCCTTTGACTCGTAACAATTCAAAAAATGTAGTAACAATTTTTATTGAATTGCGACAGGGGTGCGAACATGTGGTGCTTTACCAAGTTACAGCGTTCATCTTTCTCATGTTGAAAATTGTTTTTTCTGATTTCCTTTTCTATTTTCAGACAATTTGGTTTCCGAAAGTTTTAGTTAATTTAAATGCTAGTACTCCTTTATTTTACATCTTTCTCGGAGTTAGTTCCAACAAATATATCAGCAAAAAAACTATGTAAGGATATACTTTTATCAGTAAAATAATATACTCATTCCGTTTCAATTTATGTTAATCTATTTCATTTTTAGTCTGTGCCAAAAAGAATAACCATACAAAATATATGTACCTCATTTTATACCACAAGTTTAAAAGTTTTTTCTCTTTTCTTACTCCGTGTCCAGTCAAATAAGCTCATATATATTAAAACGGAGGAGTATCTGTTTTTTTGAATATATACAATTTTAATACGGTCTTTAATGGAATAAGCAGAATTATATAACATACAGCCTGGAATATTGAGGCCTCTGAACCCAAATGAGAAATTCTGCGTAACTGCAGATAACGTAGACCAAAGACCATATTCACTCTCTTGTTTATTTGTCATACAGTGTGTAACATTATTTATTGTATTATAATGTAGTGACAACCTCGTTTTAAATAAGAGCATTTTAATTCGTGGGAAATAAATGATAAATCTGATATATTAAAACATGGCGTGAAATTGTTTTTTTTCTTCTTCTTCTTCAAATGTTTATTAGAGCCTACTCTTCTCTTTCGAATTAAGCTTCCGATTTAGTTGGTGCAGACGCTGAAGGATCAGCTGACACTAGATAGCTAGACCTGGTGAAATCAATCAAGCCAAAGCAATACTTCAGAGAAGTCCCTCTCGGAGCTATTCCCCGGCGCTATGTCTTCCTGGGGTCGAAAGATCTTCCTTCAGCCTTGAAAGTATGTTGCTGCTTTAGCGCGAATGAAACCATATTGGCACCCCAAACTAAAAACTACAACTGGAAATCCAACTTTAGGTGGTCATTATGATCAAAAACCTCTCTTTCCTGCTTGTCCAAAGAAAACAGAACCTCTTCTAGTTCAAGGTCGAAATCCTCAAATCAATCAAAATCTGATTTCTAGTTCACTATTCTTATGATAAGAAAGGTATAACGCTTGGGAATCGGAACAAGATTAAGCCTTTAAGCATGCAGATGAGTGTTTGCTGTCAGCCCCAAATGAGCATTCTCAATAAGAGAGCTCAGATTTCACTATTGGGTAGGTAAAATCTTTGTCGGACGCTAATTCGACTTTCTAATAGACTTGTTAGTTCCGCAGCTTGGGGAGAAAGTTCCATAATGATGGGTGATCCATAAGATCATTTGGCGAGGTTCATCCCTCAGCGTGTGGATCTTTCTGGAAATAAAAAATTGTTTTGCAAAACCATGCTCATGAGAAAAAAGTCTGGGGAAATTAAAAGAGACCTTGATGTCTTCGCCCTAAGCGCATGCTAGGAAACTCATTCCTCTCTGTCGTTCAGTCGAAGGGGACAGGTTAGCAGCTTCAGGATAACCCGAGCAGTGAAAGAGAAGTAGTGATCACTTCAAGGGGATTACTTCTTCTTAAAAGCATGATGCAACCATCATGTTTTGGCAGGGTAACTGTTGCTCCCAAACGCACACGCAAGTATACATGATCGACAAGTAATAAAATGATAAGTTGAGTGTCGAACTCACAGAGATTTGTATTAAACTACTCACTAAATCATTAAAATTATTATTCAATCCGGTCAAAATTAAAGTCCAAGAGTATGATTATATTAAACTAAAACTATAAGTAATAACTAAATTATCAAGTAACAAGTTGATTGTTGTGTATTCAATAAAGACAAATATTCCAGGGTTGTGATCGATTCACCAATCACCATTCATATTGTGTTCTAATTAACTCTCTCTTTCATATAATTCACTCATGGTTGCTAATTAATCGATAATTGCTCTCATAGCCTTCTCCCGAAGTACTACTCACATATTCTCAATAGATTAGCGCCTATATTCCTATGAAATTAATCTATTAGAATGCATTAAGATTATGATATTTAATTAAGCACGGTGACTAGGTTTATTCCTATCCCAACCACAAATCTGCTCCCCTGAAAGGTTAAGATCGCGTTCTCTTCAATTCTTCTCTAATCTATACACGGCTTTCCCAAGCATAACATAAATAGTAAATAGAACCTAACTGCTGGTCAGACAATTAAGCAATTAAACACAGAATTGAAGAAACAACCATATATTGGTGAATTATAATCAAGTTCAAGCTAATGTCAAACAACAACATTCATGGCTAAATCACAACCCCAGAACAATGGGTGTTTAGCCACTCATGATGTAATCAAACAATTGCATAAGTGTTGCATAAATTGAAAATACTAGAATAATATGAAAGAAAACTGAGAATCGCTTCTCAACGATCCCCTGTGTATTTTTTCCTCTAAAGTGGCGTCAATCTCTTCAAAAATATGTTTAGTCTTGCTTTTATGTGTGTTGGGTAGGTCTAGGGCCGAACAAACCGTGTCCCGAGCAAAATAGAAAAATTACTCGCCACCGGCACCCTGGACAGCGCCAGGCGCCCACCAGGGCACTGCCTTCAGTGTCACAAGTGGCTCAAGGCGCTGCCTGTGGCGCCCAAATGCTCAACTTGCCCGGTTTCGTTCGTTTTGGCTCTCATTTTGCACGTTTCGCTCCCAATTTCTCCCGGATCGTTCCTAAACATAAAAACACTTCAAATTAGTATAAATCATCACATTTAACATCTAAAATTCAAGAAACAAAAGTAAAATATGGGGCGATATACGTAAAAGTATATATACTTTAGGCCACACATCAGTAACGTTGCACATTACACATCTCATATAATCTAGCTTCATCGGAAAGATGATACCTGCATCAAGCAATTTTATGACTTCCTTCTTCACTACTTCTTTCATAATGGGATTTAACCTCTTTTGCTGCTCTACAATCGGGCGATGTCCATCTTCCAAGAACATTTTATGCATGCAAAACGATGGACTGATTCCTTTAATATCTGCAATTTTCCACCCAATCGCTTTTTTGTGCTCACGAAGTACTCTGAGCAATTTCTCTTCTTATGTTTTAGTTAGGCTGGATGAGATAATCACGGGCAATGTCTTGGAGTTTCCCAAATAAGCATAGCGCAGATGTGCTGGAAGGGGCTTAAGTTCTAACTTTGGAGCTTCCTCAATAGAGGGCTTAGGAGTGGTTAGAGTAACAGGCTTGTTCAACTCCTCAAATTTTTCTAACTCATGGATATAGCTGCAGGATACATCAAGCACTTGCTCAATTTCTTTCCTCGTTTCATCTTCACTACCTTCTTCATTCTCAATTAAGACTCGTTCAAGAGGGTCAACAGGGATCATATAAGGAACCAATGGTGCAACATTGCTTTCCACCATAGAAATCATGGATAGCTCTTCATAGTGGGCTAGTAATTTGAGTGCTTTATATACATTAAATACCTCCACTCGATCACTAAATCTCATCATCATCTTCCCTTCACACACATCAATAATAGCTCGGCCCGTGGCTAAGAAGGGACGCCCCAAAATAAATGGGACTTCCTGATCGAGCTCGTAATCTAGTATAATGAAATCAGCAGGGAATATGAAAGAGCCCACTTGAACTAGCACATCTTCAATCACTCCTTCAGGATGAGCAAGGGAGCAATCAACCAACTGTAAGATTACCGTTGTTGGGTGTGGCTCACCCAACCCCAACTGTCTGAATACAGATATCGACATCAAATTAGTGCTCGCCCCAAGATCACACAAAGCTTGCCCCCTGCTTGCTTACCGATCGAGATTTGGATAGTGAAACTAGCCGGATCCTTTAATTTCTAAGGTAGTTTGCTTTGAATTCTTGAGCTATATTCCTCAGTGAGTGCCACGGTCTCAAACTCAGTCAACCTCATTTTATTGGCCATAATGTCCTTGATGTATTTGGCATATTTGGGCACTTCCTGCAAAATGTATACCAGAGGAATGTTAATTTGCATCTGTTTCAAAATATCAAGGAACTTTTTGTACGCGACATTATCTTTCAGTTTCTGCAACCTTTGAGGGAACGGAGGAGGTGTCCTTGCAACCACTGGTGGGGGTTTCTCAGCCACCGCCCCTTCAGCTAGTTTCTCTGACTCTTTTGATTTGTCTGATGTTGATTCTATAGTGGTTGGCCTCTCATTAAAAGTTACCTGCTTTCTCTTCTTCGACTGGACCTCTTCTAATTGTCTCCCATTCCTCAATGATACGACATTAATGGATGCATTAGGATTAGCCTCAATGTCACTTGGGAGAGCTCTAACTGGTCTGGTATTTTGAGCATTGGCAAGTTGCCCCATTTTGCGTTCCAAATTTCTCATTGCTACGGCTTGGGCCTGTTGATCAGCCATTACTTTTTGATTGAAGGCTTGCTGATCAGCCATCAATTTCTTCATCGTCTCCTCAAGGCTAACTTGTTGTTCAGTCTGAGGTGGTCTGTATTGTTGTTGAGGTGCTTGAGGCCGGAATTGAATCTGAGTGCCTTGATTTCCACCCCAAGAGAAGTTTGGGTGATTCCTCCGGTTGGGATTATAAGTGTTCCCATATTGATTTGCCTGACCCCTATTTGCATTACCCACAAAGCAGACAGACTCTGGATTAGCTGGGCACAAGTCGCTAGGGTGAGCCTCTCCACATACTTCACAAAATACCTGAACCTGTTGCACTGGTTGGGCTTGTTGCTTGTTAATAACCAAGGTCATATGATTGACTTGGTTGGAAAGTGTGGAAATTTGCGCTGATAATGTCGAGACGACGTCTAACTCGAGAACCCCTACAGACTTTTGTACTGTGTGTCTACCCATCTCTCCTTGCCAATCCGGGTTGCTTTTGGAGAATTTGTTTAATAATGCATAAATTTCATCAAAGCTTTTCTCCAATACTTGACCTCCAGCTGCAGCATCTACCACAATCTTTGTTTGGGATAGAGCCCATCTATGAAGGTATGAGCTAACACTTCGTTAGTCTGATTGTGATGAGGACAATCTTTGAGTAGCCCCTTGAACCTTTCCCATGCTGAATATAAAGATTCTCCTACTTTATTTTTAAAGACAACTATCTCACTTCTAAACTTTGCAGTTTTGCCTGAAGGGAAAAACCTTGCCAGAAATGTTCTTGCCAAATCATTCCATGATGTAATGAAATTAGCTGGTTCTGCCTTTAGCCATCGCTTAGCTTCGCCCAACAGAGAGAATGGAAACAGTGTGAGCCTCACATAATCTGGAGTGACCCCGTTAGTGATATAAGTATCACTAATCTCCAAAAAGTTCAGAATATGCTGCTGTGGATCCTCGTGTGGAAGATCCAAAAACTGCCCGTTTGCATGAAGTAGATGGATCATGCTCTGTTTTAGCTCAAAGTGCCTAGTGATTCTGGGCTTCACTATACTGGAGGTAACATTAGCAATACTGCGCATTGCTACCTCCTGAACATCCATATGTTGCTCCTCTGCCATGTTCACAGGAAATTGAACGAGTGCCTGAAAATTGTTTGTATCCCTTGCTTCCCTTAACCTCCTGTGAAATGTTCTCTCAGGTTCGGGGTCAAAGTTGTCGAGTCTGTCCTGGCTTCGGACACTGTGAACAACTAATTTTTGACCACACGCAAATTCTATACTATTGTGGTGTAAATATTTCTTTTAAGTCTAATCTTAATATTTTAAATTTTTATCTTACTCTTAATAGAGTTTATTTAAGAAAATTAAAAACTACAAAAAATATTCACATTCTTAGAATATAAGATTTGTTCTTATGTTTAAATAGAAGCGAATATATATATATATATATATATATATATATATATTCGCTTCTATTTAAACATAAGAACAAATCTTATATTCTAAGAATGTGAATATTTTTTGTAGTTTTTAATTTTCTTAAATAAACTCTATTAAGAGTAAGATAAAAATTTAAAATATTAAGATTAGACTTAAAAGAAATATTTACACCACAATAGTATAGAATTTGCGTGTGGTCAAAAATTAGTTGTTCACAGTGTCCGAAGCCAGGACAGACTCGACAACTTTGACCCCGAACCTGAGAGAACATTTCACAGGAGGTTAAGGGAAGCAAGGGATACAAACAATTTTCAGGCACTCGTTCAATTTCCTGTGAACATGGCAGAGGAGCAACATATGGATGTTCAGGAGGTAGCAATGCGCAGTATTGCTAATGTTACCTCCAGTATAGTGAAGCCCAGAATCACTAGGCACTTTGAGCTAAAACAGAGCATGATCCATCTACTTCATGCAAACGGGCAGTTTTTGGATCTTCCACACGAGGATCCACAGCAGCATATTCTGAANCATCACTTTTACCATCATGCTCATCCCCGACCCTAAAGCTATCTTTGGAAATACGAAGGGGTCACAATTGCAAAAATAGCCCCCCTTTTCGTTGATTTTTCTTAAAATTGAGTTATATACAAAAGATTGTTTTAAAAAATAAGTGCATTGGTTCTATCTTTTGAGACTAGTGTCAACCCTAACCTTAACCACACACAAGTACATAATGAGCACTATCCAGAATTCACCATTGACGGTTGTAGATGAGGCTCCACTTCAGCTTCAGATGTGGTGGTATGACTTAGGAGAAGATAGTCAGAAATGGGTCACCAAGCACCTGGGAGCCCTCACAGATATTATGAAAGTTAAACCACAGGATGATTTGATTGAGGCACTAGTGACTTTTTGGGACCCTGTTCACAATGTCTTCCGCTTCTCTGATTTTGAGCTTACTCCCACTTTAGAAGAGATAGCTGGATATTCCGGTTTTGGCAAGGATTTGAGAAAACAGAAGCTCATATTCCCGAAAGCTCCCTCTGTACACCGATTCTTCAATCTTCTGAACATCAGTAATCAAATCAGAAAGACCAATATAGTCAAAGGGTGTTGCTCTTTCTACTTCTTGTATTCTAGGTTCGGGCAGCCAAATGGGTTTGAAATTCATGAAAAAGGCCTAACCAACAAGCAGGACAAGGACATNGCCTAACCAACAAGCATGACAAGGACACATGGCAGATTCACCGTCGCGTTGCCTTCATCGTGCTTTTATAGGAGTCATGGTCTTCCCAAACAAAGAGCAGACAATTGATATTCGCATAGCCAGGGTCGTACAAGTCCTCACTACCAAAGAACATCAAACTCTTGCCCCGATCATTCTATCAGACATTTATCGGGCGTTGACTTTGTGTAAGTCCGGGGCAAAATTCTTCGAAGGGTGCAATATTTTGTTGCAGATGTGGTTGATTGAACATCTCCGACATCATCCCAAGTTCATGCGGTATGGTCCGAGCAAGGATAATTTCATTAAGAGTTACGAAGAAAGAATAAAAGATTATAACTCTTCAGAAGGGGTGGAAGCTTGAATATCCCACCTAACATCTTTAAATGCAAGTCAAATTGAGTGTACTTTGAGATGGCTCTCGGTAAGAGAGGTGATACACATGTCGACCCTAAAGAGTTATTTTTTGTTATTGGGTTTGAGAAGTGTCCAGCCATATGCGCCACAGAGAGTTCTAAGGCAACTAGAATTTCAATTTCGACCACGCTCACGGGTCATAATACCTGAAATGGAACTGCTCACGACTTCAAACCACTTATCGACGCGCTAGAGCTCAAAACGACCGGTCGGGTCGTTACATTCTCCCCCATTTAAACCGACGTTTGTCCTCGAACGTGCTAAGAACTGCTCTGGAGTTACGTGAAATTACTGTTTAACACCTCGAGCACCTGCCCGTGCTACCACAACCCAGTTGAGCACATTATCTTGATCACACCTGAAGATTTTTTCTCTTATCCATACAACAAGCTCTGAATTCATTCACACACCTGAAATTCCTCTGCCAGGCCTAGTTCCAACATATAAACACCGCATCAACTAGCACACGATATACCAGATCATAGCTGCATACCCTTGCTGAATCAGCACCATGCACCACATAACTCATCATCTGACCTCATAACAAATATACATACACCCTGCTATAATACTGACGATACCACCACAACGAAGGAAATGTGCAGAAATTCATACTCAACTGCAGAGTTAACAAATCCTTGAATACCTCATCTTGACTAGAATCATCACTTCATTATGAACCTAAATAATGGTATTTGTTCCTTAATATACACTTCACATAACCTTATCGCACTGATCCCTGGTCCAAAAATCTCGTCTCACCCAGTATGAAATGCTCAGACAACAAACAACCCCAACATGACCAACAGCCTCACATGATACCACATCGCGTCAATAGGCCATAACTCGAACATGATAATAAGAAACGACTCAGGACGAAACTATTCAGCTCACACAACTAATATGAATTCTTACCAGAAAATAGGAAATAAAATACAAGAAAATAAATATATATCAACCCTTCTCATCATCACACTGTTACGGCGTGCAAAACGATCCGAATAACATACCCTTGGAGACGTGCCACCCGATCCACACATAAAATTTATATAAGGAGATATACAGAGCTGATTTGCTCACTATTACAATTTACTGAATATCGATCATAAGCACGCTAAATGCATAATACCATCCTGGGGAGACTGATAAAGCCATAGGCTGCAAAACTCGAGCACAACTGAGGTACGATATATATATATATATATATCGTACCTCAGTTGTGCTCGAGTTTTGCAGCCTATGGCTTTATCAGTCTCCCCAGGATGGTATTATGCATTTAGCGTGCTTATGATCGATATTCAGTAAATTGTAATAGTGAGCAAATCAGCTC
>ML394539.1:1914-13662 GCA_005239525.1 Nicotiana knightiana
GCCTATATTCCTATGGAATCAGGATTAACAAGAACGCATTAATAATTCCCGTATAATAACCAAGCAAGGCGATTAGGTATATTCCTATCCTAACCGCAAATCCGCTCCCCTGAAGGGTTAAGATCTTGCTCTACCCAATCTTATATGCAATCTAGAATTCCCTCTCCCGAGTTCAACCCTAGATTCGTAGATAGTATTCAATTGGTGATCAAGCAATTAAATAATTAAGCGCAAGATTGAATAAACAAACCAATTAAGATAAAACAATAAGAATAATTCAAGCTTCAACTACAACGTTCATGTAGCACCCAAAACTCTAAAACTAATAAACTATGAAACTAAAAGAAGAGAAGAGAATAAAAACTAAGTAGAAGCCTTTTTCAAGTGTGGTGTGTGTTCCTCCACTTCAATATTTCAATCTCCTTCAATGATCAATCCCTCTTCGAGGGTATCCTCAATGTTATGTTTTTGGGTCTATTTATATGTTTAGGATAAACCATAAACGTGTAAGAGACTTCTATTCCAACTTGGAAACACTTAAACCCGTCAAAACTCGGTTTCTGGCNAAGGGCAGGGAGCGTTATGTATAACGGAAAGTCTCGTCATATACGGCGAAGACATAACACCGTTAGACAACTACTTTCTAGTGGAATTATCACTATTGATTATGTAAGATCAAAGGATAATGTGGCGGATCCGCTTACAAAAGGTTTAACTATAGAGGGAGTTGAAAAATCATCTAAGGGAATGGAACTATGGCCGAGGACAAGTCATCATGGCGGTAACTGTACCTAAAATTTTGGATATTCCGAGATCTAGGTTCAAGGAGCTCAAACAAAGTTGTGATTGACCGGTTCAACATTGTCAAAGTAAAAATTTTTTGGTCCCTTCTAGTGATGAAGACTATGTATAGTAACAAGGATAGAACTTTACACGTTTTGTAATGATTACCTAAGTTTGATGTGGTGTCAATCTAAAAGATTACACGTTTAGGAATCACCTATGTAAGTGTGAAGTGAAGTCGCTTCAATGAGAATTCTGTAAGGCCAATTCTCTACGCACTTATAAAACCAGGTGGTGTTCATGGCTGAAACAAACACAACAATGAGAACCAAAAGACGGTTAAGGGTTGGTTGTGTGACATATGTTTGTCTAGGTATACACTAAAGTTCGACGGTTCAAAGATATCAAATCTACCAATTGACCGAGTATATCTGACATATGTTCACTACGAAAAGTTCAAAGGGAAACCTGCTTATCCAATATTGGGATTAAATACTTTAAGCATTGGGCTTAAAAGTCTAAGAGTGTGAATTGGGAAATGGTGGGAAATAAAATGGAGGGAAATGAAAATTTGAATCAAGTGAGCTTTTGTCATGAACTTTGTACCACATTGGTGAAAGACAACTACACTTGTNTGCCGTCGTCGTCGCTCGCTCGGCTCGGCTCGATTTCGGCTTCGGATTCGGATTTGGATTTGGATTTGGATTTTGGATTTGGTTTTGTCAAATGATCGATCGATAAGATTATTTTTTGGACAAAGTTTATTTAATTAGTTATTTAATAATTAAGTAAATGTCAGTCAGTTCATTAACGGAATTAACTGAAATCCAAAAAAAAATGCTGCTTTTGCTGAACGTTGTTTTCCTTCCTGAACAGACACTTTTTCCTGAGCAGACATCACACCTCTTCCAATAATTGCCTATAAATTCTGAGGCATGGCTTCTTTTTCCAATCACTTAAAAAATCGAGAATTTCATTCTGAATACTGCATTCTACTTCGCAGTCTCTCTCTCTCTCAAATTCGTAAGTGTGATCTTGCTCCGTTCTTTGAGNATTCTTCTGATTTTCTAGTTTTAACATAGAGGCGATAATAATTACACATGGGGAGATACCTAGTATCGCGCCCCTTTTTCTCGCGAAATCGGGTTTCGACATGTGACAACTCTTTTAAGGAAGTATTAAAAGAGAAGAGTTGCCACCTAACGGTTTAAGGTGCGTTTCGGGAATCTATTTGCATATTTCTCAGGTTTGACTAGTTTGCATCACCAAAAATCGGGTAAGTGCATGAAATTATCTCAAAGAGAAGGTGTTAGACACTCTTCGAGGTCCACAATTGTGGTTACCGGCTGAATTTGAATTATATAATTAGTCAGATAAACAAAGACAGAGAAAGCAAGAAGTTTGAGAAACTTTGAGTAAATACAAACATTTGATTCAAATATAAAAAGGAAGTAAGATGGGGGTCCTAACTTTTTTAGCTTAAAGGATCACTCTGTGCAACATAAATAATACTTCGTAACTCCCTCAAGATGAGGTGTTACTCGTATTATTCAGCGGGCACAGACTATCATCTCCTGCTACCCGATTAATATCTTTAAGTTATTACCTAAAGCGCACTAGTTCAATTATAAGTCATTCCTTATGTGTGCACTACCCGCCCCATACCTATGGTCCAGGAGGCATTGGACCTCTATTTTGGGTGGTTCTATACTTTACTTAGGCTGCTCAGAAAAGGTCAAAACTAGGCGACAATTCAAACAAATATGACTGCACTTAAATACAGTTAAAGGCTCAAGTTAGCCTCCGCAATTAGACAACAAATGCACGCAAACACATTTCTACGTTAGGCATTAGACATTTTCAGAATTGGGGAAAATTGAAGTCATTAAGCTATATAGACATGGCTTCTAAATGATTGGATCCAAATATGTAGGCAGTTTCATATGCGGGGCGCCACTTTGGACCTACGATTTCTAAATTACCAGTTTGTCACTATCTGATACTGCTAAGTTGTTTATTGAGATTAGATATTATAAGTTAATAAGACCTATAGACATGATCTCTAAATGGTTTACACAGTAAGGGACATTAAATGTTAATGGAAATTCTCATAATTACTCATGCTTTCTAATAGTGGCATGGCTAAGCGATGAAAATCGTTTGAAGAGTCCAGTATCAATACTTTAGAGTTAGTAGTAATATCCTATAGGCATGATTTCTAAAGGATGGCAATTGGAACCGATTTTTTTATATTTAGTTCCTATAGGCATGTTTACTAGGTGCAATAGCGAATTAAATAATTAAAATCCTATAGGCATGATATCTAATGAACATGGTGCAAATTGAAGAGTAGTTATTGGCATTTATTTCCTATAGGCATGCTATCTAGCGACACATAACAGTAGACATGGAAATAAATAGAGCACTTGTGCTTTGATAGTATACAAGTTGTGTGAGTGTGTGATTTCCCTAATGTCATGAATTCTAATAGTGCATGGAGAAATTTGAATGACACATATAGCAGGTTGGATAGAAAATAGATCATATAAATCCTATAGGCATGTTTTCTACCCTTTTTATGCAAACATTAGAATATACCTATTTCCCAATTTCACTAACACCCCAATAGTTTATTACAAAATTATTACAGACCCGATAATGAATGTAATTACAAAAGTTATACAAGCAATAACAGTAGGCCCAGAACAGGTCCAAAGAGATACCCAGTCTTGCCTGGGCCTTCAACAACTCTTTCTTCACACATAGCATACCCAGATTCCAACAGAGGACTATATTCATCAGCATAGCCCAGAAACCATAGAGGAACTCAAACCAAACCAAACAACCATAGATTGGCCATATGATCTAGACACTGAATCACTTAAACATACCAATTTGCATATTCAGCAGATAGAATGGGAGAAGAACTTGGTATTAGAGATAGCTCAAGTAAGGAAAGTGGACGGAGAACCCCCAAGTCCTAGTATGTCAGAGTTCACAAGGGTATCTAATGGACCCTGAGAAGTGCTCACACTAGGGAGGTCAAATAGAGGAAGTCTTAGTGGCCTTTGCTTTCAGCCAGCCAAGAGTTATAGATTCAGAGTAATATAGGTAACAAAAGAGAGTGAGAGAACTACGATTAAGGGACAAAATTTGAAGAGATACACTTGTATTTTAAAAGGCAGACATATAAAAGTTGTTTAAAACACAGAATATGCTAGTTAAGAAGGTCAATAAGGCTTAGAGGCAGGTTCAACACTTGTAAAAAAAGTAACATATTATTAGAAAACACATTGAGAGAGCTAGAGAAAAGTCAAGCTTCCTGTGATTGGAACATTAACATACAAAGGTGAGTAACACCAAACAGGTCTAGGTGGAGTACCAACTTAAAGAGTTTAAAGCCTAGGTGTCCCAAGTATCCATCAGAATATCGAAAGACAGACATGCTAACTAAGGCAGAATATTTGGAATGTAAGTTCAGCGACGTGACGGGGGGAATTAGATGTGGAAGTCAGGCTTGACTCACAGGTCATCCTCAAGAGAGAAATTTTTAAGTACTTAGGGTCAATTATCTAGGGAGATGGGGAAATCGACGGGGATATGACGCAGTGTATTGGGGTGGGGTGGATGAAATAGAGGTTAGCGTCTGGAGTCTTGTGTGACAAGAATGTGCCACTGAAACTCAAAGGTAAGTTCTATAGAGCGATGGTTAGACTGACCATGTTGTATGGGGCTTAGTGTTGGCCAGTCAATAATTTACATATCCAGAAGATAAAAGTGGCAGAAATGAAGATGTTGAGTGGATGAGTGGACACACTAGACTGGATAAGATTAGGAATGAAGATATTCGGGAGAGGGTGAGCGTTGCTCCGGTGGTCGACAAGATGCGGGAAGTGCGACTTAGGTGGTTCGTAGATGTGTAAAGGAGAAGCCTAGATGCCCCGATTAGGAAGTGTGGCAGTTGGCTTTGGTAGGTATGAGAAGAGGTTGAGGGCGGCCAAAGAAGTATTGGGGCGAGGTGATCAGATAGGACATGGCGCGACTCCAGATTTCCGAGGACATGGCTTTTGATAGGAAGGTGCGGTGGTCGAGCATTAGGGTTGTAGGTTAAAGGGTAGTCGTGTGATTTTTCTTATTGTCCCGGTTTCCCTCTTTGTACCGACGAGTATGATAGTATTTTTCTAGAACTGCTAGTGATTTATGTTGTGTTTCACACTTTTGCATAATGTTGTGTTACTGCCTTTCCATTTATTTGTTGTCTCTCATGTTGGTGATATTAATTTTCGGGTTTTGTTGTCATGGATCTATTGTCTCTAAGTTGAGGGTCTCCCGAAAATAGCCCTCTCAACCCATTTGGGGTAGGGGTAAAATATAAGTACACTTTACCCTCCCCAGACCCCACTGGTGGGATTTTACTGGTTTGTTATTGTGGTAGACATACTAACTTACATCATGAAACAAAATAGTATCGAGTATGGTAAGGAAACACAAGTTGGGATAGCTACTATAAAGTCTAAAATAATCATTAAAAGGATATGGAATCAAGTAAGCCTAAGACATGTTGAGTAACACAGTACAGATGTGAGGCAGTCGTTGCAAGAATTCAGCATAGAGTAGGGAAGTAAACTCATGTCAAACAGTAATGTAGGCATTCAGGTACCAATACATAAAGCTAAATGAACTTGAGAAGGTCCAAATTATTCAGGTGAACCATATTCAAATAACATATCTCAAAACTGTAGAGTTTAAGCAAAAAGCCACATGCTGAAGAATTCAAATCATAAAACGAGTGCAGTGCTAGCAAAGTTACACATAGAGATGGTCTAAGAACACATTAGGTCATGAAATTTAAATCATAAAGCTAAGAGACTCACCACTTAAACAGACAACAAGAAAGAGAAAATTCCATTGTACTTTGAATATCAACAAAGAGCAAGAACCCATAATCTTAGCGCATCAGAGTTCCCAAGGGCTTCAAATGAACCGCCGGCAGTGCTTGCGCCAAGAAAAGGTTAAAAATCGAATCCTAGTGGCCTTGGATTTAAACCGGCCAAGCATCAAAATATAGGACAAGAGAATGAGAGAACAAAAAGCAATAACTTCAATTTTTAGTGAAATTTTCAACGATTAAAAGGTTTGTCCAAAAGGCGAATGGGGAAGGGTTTATATAGTAGTAGAAATTGAAAGAATAAATATGAAAAACAATCAATTAAGCATAAATAAGGAAAGAGAATATCATATACAAATCGAAATCAGAAAGGGAGATGGAGAGACTCAAACCCTAATTGGGTGTAAATCGCTCTTTATTGAGCGTATATAGACGAAAAACAGCCTAAGATCAAAAGATCCAAGTCGTTCCAGTCTGATCTCAGAAGTGATGCTTTCCAAACTTAGGAAAGCATCTAAGTAAATACCATAAATGAATGACCAATAGTGAGAGAAGATGAATAAGGTAAGTGAATAAGTGATTGATTCCATTTTAAAGCCGGATTTGGAGAAGTTGAGATTATAGCATCGAGGATTCGTAGAAGGAGGGGGGAGGGGTTCAAAGGCGGCATTTGAGATGAAATGGTAGGGTTTGGGGGTGGGTTAGGTTAATTAAAATGGGAGAATAAATGAGGGCTATTGATCTTGAGAGATCAACGGTTGGGATTTAAAATGAACGGGGCGGGTCATTTTAAGTGGGTTCCGACCAGGTTGGGAATTAAGGGTGTTTGGTTTGGGCTAGGGTTATTGGGTCAAGGGTTTTGGGGTAATTGGGATGAGGTCCGGGTAGTTTAGGTCCGAAAATTGGTTTAAATATGGGCCAACTTTTAAAATAAAGAAATTAAGGAAAAAATAATTAATAAAATAGCTTAATAGGTATTAAAAATATTATTTAAGAAATAAGTACTTTAAATAATATATGAAGTTTTTAAACATGTAAAAATTTATTTTAACTCTAAGTAAAATACTAAATACAATTAATTGCAAAGCGTAGACTATTATTGCAAAAAATGTGTAATTAGCATAAAAATACAAATGTAATTATAAAAAATGAAGTAAAATATTTTAAAACATACATTTGGGTGTAAGTAATAAATTTGGATGATTAATTCATCACAAAATAATTTAAAGGATAATTACTAGATACTTATATAATAAAAATGTAAAAAGAAATTAATTTTGAGCTTTAAAAAATTATGGAAAATTATAGAAAAGGTTTGTATAGGTTTGTAAACTAAATAATGATGCAAACATGATATTTTGAAAGTATATATATGTATTTTAAAAATATGAGGGAAAAATTGGGTATTAACAACTGCCCCTATTTACCTGGGAATGATGAAAGACTTGACGGGTAAAGAAATGATGACCGATTTTGACCGAATGGGGTGATTTAAAAAATTGAGGTCGAACCCTGGTTCCTGAGTTGCCTACATATCCTTGGTGTTACGGGAATCAGGCCGTGTGTAGTTCTGGATCCATAGGTGAACTGAACGGATGGAGTTGTTATAGGAATTGTTGTGTGTTTCGAAAAATGGTTTTTTGGGGTAGGACAGTATCAGATGAATTTGCACAAAATCGTGAGTGTGAATCTGAGAAGTTATGGATGTATTTCAAAATGAGCATTTTAATAGTTTTCAAGTGAAAATGAGTAACTGATGGTGGTTGGTTGTGTTTGAAATAATTGCAGGATGTGATCTGCAAAACATAAACTCGATGCATGCAAGTATATATGGGATTATTGCGAGAATTTAAACTTGATGCAAATTCACTTATGACCATGAAAGTTGTCTTTGGACGGTGCGGATGATGTCCTCAGACCATGACGTCTTAGGCCCTTAATCATGTGATAAGGGATTCGCGGGCCATGAAATGGTGTTCTCGGGCCATGAAAATGGTGCCTCTGAATCATGACGCCTTTGAATAATGATGCGCAATATTAAGAGATCCTCAGGCCATGGCATGGTGTATTCTGGCTATGAGGATGATGTCTTCGGATTATGATGCCTTTGGATGAAATGGAGATGTTTCAGCCCATGAGATGCAAAGACATGATGCTCATTCGAAGCGAAAAAAGATAGAGCTTAGTTTTGTGTAAGATTGGGGCAGTGCTTAGCCCTGGGAAATAGTGCTAGGTTTCAAATAGCGTAATGGAGGTAGCATTTGGTATTATGCAAGGATATGGCGATGCTTAGCCTTATACAATCGAAGAGGCAATGTTTAGCCTCATGCAAGAAGAGGAGACGATGTTTAATCTCGATGCAATTGGGGGATAGTGCTTAAGTCTCATGCAAAGAAAGGCAGTGCTTAGCCTTATGCAATTATGGAGGAAATGCTTAGCCTCATGCAAACAAAGGAAATGCTTAGCCATATGTAAAAGAGGAGACAATGCTTAGTCTCATGCAATTAGGAGACATTTCTTAGTCTCACGCAATTTGGGAGACAATGCTTAGTCTCGTGAAAGGAACACAATGAGTGAGAAAGTAGAGTATTTCTTAGCTGGAGACGTGTTTGCGTTTGTAAACTTTGTTGTTATGAAGATAGTGATTTTGATATGTGTACGTATTTGCGAATTTTCATTGTGCCTGCATCCAAAAAAAAATCGTGAGTTTTGCGGGGAACGTTGGTTCGTGACTTCGCCTGCTAGCTTTGCTTTTGTTCTTGTTTCGAGATCTTGTCCGAGTTACCCTGGGAATCATCTGACTGTTTATAAAAATAAAGTTTTCAAGAAAATATGGGTGCATTTGATGAATGTGGTTAATTAAGATATAGTAGTATGCAATATCAAGTAAGTTAGATGAACCACACGACTGTGACACTTTAGAGACATTGCGACTCTCTTGCATTAAAATTTTGAGGGTCCTCCCCAAAATTCTTCCCCAGTTTAATAAACAATTCGTTGACTGTTCTTCATATGATGAAGTTGGCGGGACTTGCTCAGGAATTTTGAGGGTCCTCCTCAAAATTCTGCCCCAGTTTTTGTCCGTGGTAAAAATTAAGATTTTATTGAGATGTGACCGAACTCACAGGGCTGCCTACGTATCCCCTCTTAAATGAGAATCTGGTCAAGCGTAGTTCAGTTACATCAGATGAAGAAATATAAACAATCTAAAGGTAATATCTCTTGATTGCGTCTAAGTTGATAGGTTTTGGCCAAATTTCTCCGTCCATTTATGCAAGTATGAGCGCTCCTCCTGTTAGTGCTCTGTGAACCATGTAGGGTCCCTGCCAATTAGGTGAAAATTTCTCTTTGGCTTAATCCTGATGCGAGAAGATCTGCTTCAGCACCAGCTGCCCCAGTGTGAACTGTCTAGGTCTAACCCTTTTGTTGAAAGCTCTGGACATTTTGTTCTGGTAAAGTTGAACATGGCATACTGCATTAATTCTTTTCCCATCAATGAGATCCAATTGTTCGTAGAAACTTTGTATCCATATTGCATCAATGAGTTCAGCTTCTTGTATGATTCTTAAAGAAGGAATTTCGACTTCGGCAGGAGTAACAGCTTCAGTACCGTAGACAGCAAGTGGGGGGGTTGCACCGGTTGATGTGAGAACTATGGTATGATATCCCAATAAGGCAAATGGTAACTTCTTGTTCCATTGTTTGTGATTATCTACCATCTTTCTCAATATTTTCTTGATGTTCTTGTTGGCGGCTTCCACAGCTCCATTCATTTGAGGCATGTATGTCGTGGAATTCTTATGCTTGATCTTGAAGGTTTCACACATAGATTTCATTAAGTCACTGTTAAGGTTGGCAGTGTTGTCGGTGATAATGGATTATGGCACCCCGAATCGGCAAACAATACGATCCTTGACAAAATATGCGATGACTATCTTAGTTACAGCCTTGTATGATGTAGCTTCAACCCATTTTCTGAAATAGTCTATGGCCACTATAATGACCTGTTCCCATTCAAAGCGGCGGGTTCGATCGAACTGATGACATCCATTACCCAAGCGGAGAAAAGCCAAGGTGCACTTGTTGCATTGATATCTGCATGTACTTGGAATTGATGACACTTTTGGACATACCTGATGCACTCCGTTTCAATACTCATCCAAAAATATCCTGCTTTTAATATCTTCTTAGCTAAAACAAAATCGTTCTTGTGTGGTCTGCAAGTTTCGGCATGTATCTCTTCGAGCAGTTTGGAAGCTTCATTGGCGTCAACACACCATAATAATCCCGGATTTGGAGTCCTTCTATACTCCACTTTGGAAGAAATTGTTGGACAATCTTCAGAGTGTACGTTTCTGAATATGATTTGCATGCTCCGGGCACTCTCCTTTTGCCAAGTATTCTTTGATGTCATGGAACCATGGATTCCCATCCATTTCTTCTTCAACATGAGCACAATAAGCTGGCTGATTATGGATCCCTACTGGAATAGGGTCGATGAAATTCTTATCTAATTGTTGTATCATGGAAGATAGCGTGGCCAACGCATATGCGAACTCATTCTGGATTCTTGGAACATATTTAAACTCTATCTTTATCAATCTTTTCATCAACTTTTGCACATAGTACAGATACGGTAATATTTTGGTATTCTTTGTAGCCTATTCTCCTAGAACCTGATGTACCAAAAGGTTTGAATCACCCATTACCAGCAATTTTTGATGTTCATGTCAATGGCCAACTTGAGCCTTAAGATGCAAGCCTCATATTCATCCATATTGTTGGTACATGAAAATCTGAGTTTTGTGGATACCGGATAGTATTGACATGTCTCTGATGCTATAACTGCTCCAATACCCACTCATTTGGTATTTCCATCCCTATCGAAGAACATCCTCCAACCGTCGTAGGTTTCGGTGATATCTTCCCCTACAAATGATACTTCTTCATCGGGAAAATACATTTTTAGCGGTTCTTATTCTCCTCCTACAAGGTGTTCTGCCAGATGATCCGCTAATGCCTGTCCCTTGACCGCTTTATGAGTTACATAGACTATGTCAAATTCACTCAATAGTATTTGTCATTTTGCAAACTTCCCTATAGGCATGATTTTTTTGAAAATGTATTTTAGAGGATCCATCCTTGATATGAGATATGTGGTGTAGGAACAGAAGTAGTGCCTCAACTTTGAGTTATCCATGTCAGAGCACAGTAGGTGCATTCTTGCAAGAATATCGTGCTTCATAGGGTGTGAACTTCTTACTCATATAGTATATGGAATGCTCTTTTCTTCCTATCTCATCATGTTGTTCCAAGACACAACCAAAAGCCCGATCTAGTATGGACAAATAGCGTAGAAAATGTCTCCCAGGTTCCGGCGTGACCAGGATTGGTGGTGTGGACAACTATTCCTTGATATTGTCAAAAGCTTTCTAACATTCTTAAGTCCAACTTGTTGTGGTAGCCTTCTTCAGCATTTTGCAAATTAGTTCAAAGATCACAGTTGATTGCGCTATAAAACGGTTGATGTAGTTGAGACACCCTAAGAAACTCATCACATCTTTCTTGTTCCTTGGAGGTGGAAAATACTGGATAGCCTTGACCTTTGACGAATTGATGCGTGGCTAGAATTCATGATTTTAAGCATTATATACCTTGCATTTTATGTGCTTTGATGATAAAAATACACGTCGTATGTGCCTAATGGAGTTTATTTAATGTGTAGGTGAGTTGGAAATGGAAGCCGAGCTAAATGAGAGCATAAACGTCGGAAAATACGTGCAAGAGTCGAAAAGGAGCGATCCGGGACAAGCCTGGCGTTAGCCAGGCGTTAGACCCCTAACGCCAGGGGGTGCCTGGCGTTAGCCAGGCGTTAGACCCCTAACGCCAGGGGGTGCCTGGCGTTATCCAGGCGTTAGACCCCTAACGCCAGGGTGCCTATTTCGGTAAAGTCCGAATTTTAAAGGTTTTTAAGTGTTTCCAAGTGGGGATAGGAGTCTGTTACACGGTTAGGATTTATCCCAACCATATAAATAGACCCAAGAACACATCATGAAAGGGAGAGACGAGTTTGGGAG
>ML394542.1:0-21948 GCA_005239525.1 Nicotiana knightiana
GTAAAAGACTTCTATTCCAACTTGGAAACACTTAAACCCGTCAAAACTCGGTTTCTGGCCGACTGGGGACCCTGGCGTTTCAGCCCAAACGCTTGGCTACTGCCAGGCTAGGGCTGGCGTTTCAGCCCAAACGCCTGGCTAACGCCAGGGTGGGGCTGGCGGTTCAGCCCAAACGCCTGGCTAACGCCAGGCTAGGGCTGGCGTTTCAGCCCAAACGCCTGGCTAACGCCAGGGTGGGGCTGGCGGTTCAGCCCAAACGCCTGGCTAACGCCAGGCTGGGTCTGGCTGTTTGGCTCTGTCGCCCGGCTATCGCCCGGGTGCCTCCTTTTGCGTATTTTTCGACGTATTTGCATCCGTTTAGCTCCGTTTCCATTTCCAATTCACCTACACATAAAATAAACCCCATTAGGCACATACGACGTGTATTTTTATCATTAAAGCACATAAAATGCAAGGTATATAATGCTTAAAATCATGAATTCTAGCCATGCATCACTCGCGAATCATACATGCGACTCAGGTGCGCATATGAATACACACAAATACAGGGTCATTCTGCTCGCGAATCATCCATGCGACTAAGGCACCCGAAGTTACACATGTTCACACAATGAGTCCACATTTTTATCAAGAAAGCAGTTTTCCTAAGGAAAGTGGTAAAATTCTTTTTAAAGGAACATGAAATATAGTTTTTAAAATCTTTGTTTTGAAACTCATTTGTCAAGTCTAATGATATTCCACAACACAACCCTACCAGGTACACAATTATCCACTGAGGAATCAATTCTCTTTCTAGATGATTAGGAAAAATGGACTCTAGTCTTCTTTGGATATTCAATTACGATTTCGATTATATTAGCAGTTTAATATTAAAGGCAGGATCACAGGTATAACACATAGGCATGCTAGTGGGTCCTAGACTACCCAGACATGGCATAATAGTAGCTACGCATGGACTTCCGTCACCTCGTGCGTACGTAGCCCCCGAAGATAATAGCATATACTTAATTAATTCACCTAGGGGGACTATTCCCCCTCACAAAGTTAGGAACGAGACTTACCTCGTTCCGAGATTCCATAAGCGGCCTCCAAGCCCTTCCGATGACTCCAAACGGACGCACAACGACCCAAAACTATCCAAACAACGACAACCCAATGAAAATATACTCTAATGTTTGCAACAATTCCAATTTATATAATTTCCCAACCCCGCTTAGTGAAATGACCAAAATTCCCTTGTGCCCACGTGCCCAGAATTCGAAGTTTCTCGAAGATATATTCTACCCATAGCCTTACTAACTCAAATATACAATTTACTCAATTATTCATGCTCAATTCGTGGCTAAAAACCCAAATTTACATTTTCTAGGTTTCTTCAATATTTCCCAAATTCCTACCAATTTCCATGCCTAATCCATGCATATAATCTTGTATTTAACTTAGAGGCATGAAGGAGTTACTTACCTTAATAATGCATAAATGAATCCTCTCTTTGAAGCCTCCCAAAATCGCCTAAGCCAAAGAAGAAATGAAGAAAATGAACCAAGAATCCTTGTTTTAAAACATTCTGCCCAGGCCGATTTTCGCACCTGCGATCAGATCCTCGCACCTGCACTTCCGCAGGTGCGCCCAAGAGCCCGCACCTGCGAATTCCTTCTCCTCCATCCAGATCCGCACCTGCACCCAATGCCCGCATCTGCGCCTTCGCAGGTGCGGAAATTCCATCGTACTTGCGAACCCAGCCAAGCCTACCCACTCTCACACCTGCAGCACCAAAGCCGCACTTGCGGCCAAATCCTCGCAGGTACTAATCACACCAGATGACAGCAATTCCAGCCTTCTTCAAACTCTCAACTTGATCCGTTAACCACCCTGAATCCACCCGAGGCCCCCGGTACCCCGTCCAATTATACCAACATGTTCCAAAACATTATGCATCCTTGCTCAAGGCCTCAAATCACATAAAAAAACATCGAAACCACGAATCGCACCCAAATCCCAACCTTATGAACTTAGAAATTTCTGACTTTTGCATCCGATGGCGAAACCTATCAAATCACGTTCGATTGACCTCAAATTATGCGCACAAGTCATATTCAACATTACGGACCTGCTCCAACTTCCGGAATCGCATTCAAACCTTGATATCAAAACTTCCACTTCCGGTCGGATTTCTCAAAAACCTTCAAATTTCTATCTTTAGCCAAATGACTTCAAAATGACCTCCGGACATCCAAATTCACTTTCGATCACGCTCCCCACTCCAGAATCACCACACGAAGATATTACCAAGCTCAGAATCCCAAACGGACATCAAAAACCTTGAAATGCACTTCAAGCCCAAATTCATGAAATTCTTCTAAAATGCTAACTTCCACAATATGCATCGAAACGCTCCTGGGTAATCTAAAACCCGATCCGGACATATGCCCAAGTCCGAAATCATCATACGAACCTGCAAGAATCTTTAAAAATCCTGATTCAGAGGTCGTTTACTCAAAATTCAAATCTTAGTTGATTCTTCCAACTTAAGGCTTTTGAAATGAGAATTTTCATCCAAACCGACTCTAAACTTCTCAAAATTCAATTCCAACCATGCCCACGGGTCATAATACCTGAAACGAATCTACTCACGGCCTCAAACCGCTGCACGATGTGCTAGAGCTCAAAACGACCTGTCGGGTCGTTGCATGGATCCTTGACCCGCTTATGAGTTTGTTGTCCCTTATAGCCTTGTAGCTTGGTTTGCTGCTTAGAAGGTGTTCCACATTGCGATGTTTGTTCTTGCAAAAATAAACTGTACACATACCCATGTATTGCAATGCAGAATATGTTAAGATGTGATGTAAGTGATGCGAATGATGATGCCCGGCTGCCAGCTGATGATAGGACACTTGAATCTGACTCGGTTGTTAGCCGGGCTGTGTACCGTGCTGCAACTGTCAGAGCATTAAGTCTCCTCGTGTGGGAGTATCTCTGCGTGATGGGAGTGGTTGAATTGTAATGTAGAATGCATCTCTACTTGCTGGGAGAGATTGTATTGAAATATAAAGTATCTCAACTTGATGGGAGAGATTGTATTGGAATGTAAAGTATCTCCACACGATGGGAGTTTCTGACTTGAAAAAGCATAATCATGCCTATAAGCTGCATGAGCAAAACGTCAATATATTCAACATAAAAATAAAGAAAAAGGAGCATGTCCAAGAGATAATCTTGACTGCGAAGATAAATGGTGGTCATCGATCGGGAGAATATTGGTGACGAGGTTTGAAACTATCTATTCTGATCTCCGATGTGGCAAAGTGTCAGTGCGGAATGCTCCTATTGGTGAAGTGAAAAATTTGCTATATAGAGGGCTTCGATTGGCGAAGACGGCACTCGATTGTACAGGGTGCTCTGATTCATTGAGCTGAGAATTTTCTATATACAGGGCTTCAATCGGTGAAGCTGGAGGCTCGATTTTGTACAAGGTGCTCCGACTGACCAAGCTGGCATTTTGTTATATACAATATTCGCTTGGCAGGGCTAGCTGCTCGCTATATACAACATGCTCCGTTAAGTTGAGCAGTCGGGTTGCTATATACAAGATGCTTTGTTTGCATCAGTGGCCTGGTTCCGAGATACCTGCAAAGATATGATAGTTAGTTTTTAGTTATATAATGAAAATTTTGAATAAGGAAAGAGGGGTGATAATTATGAGAGAATGGCAGATTCGTCATTTGCCCCTGTGTGTTCCAGCACTTCTTTATGTCCTATCGACCCTACATTCAAAGAAAATTGCTTAGCAGGGAGGTGTTGGTTTTTGTCGACTGTAGTCTTGGCTTTGCCCTGTTCTGAAGAGATTATGCCATGATGTTTGGTAGGTGGAGAGAATTATGATATCTTTTAGAAAACATTTTGAAAAATCTTTTGTTTTATGGCAAATGTCGTCGTTTCAGATTATGACATGTTTAAGAAGTTCCTCAAATACAAGCGTTGTTTCTTGAAAACTCTGCCCTGATGATGTCGATCCTCCAAGGTTCTTCTAATGACGTGGCTTCTTACCTTTCGATTGTGCTCTAATATGAACTAATGCATTACAAAGTTCTTCCTAGGGTTATGACCAAACCCTTTTAGGTTGCCTACATATCCGAAATCGAATCTGGTCTGCACGTAGTTTGTGGGTAATGATAAAGAAAAATATGATGAAGATGACCGAGCATGACTCAGGCATCTGCGAGGATGTAATTTTCCCCTATTAGATACTCCTAGAAATTTGATAAATAATTCAATTTTATGGAATTTTATTAAACTTAAATGTTTTTCATGAATTATTTGCATTGTATGATCATAAATCATCTTTTAAAATTTATAATAATAACAAAACATTTTAATTTTTTTAGTTATCTTGCATAATTAGATTTTTAGTTTAATATAATACTTAATTGCCTAATTCAATCATTTTATTAGGAAAATTACAAAATTTGTTCTTTAAATAATTATGAGTATTAAAAAATTAATAGTTTCACTTTAATTTACTCAATAATTAATTAAGCTATAATTAGATGAATTTAGGTCAAAATTAATTTTTATTAGTTAGAATGATTTAATTAGGTTGATTAATTAACCTGAGTGTTCCAAAGACCAAAAAAATCGGACCTGGGCCAATGCACCCAGGCCCAAAACTCCTTTCTCACTACCCAATACATCCAGCCCAAACCCCATTACCCAGCCAGCCCCATATATTACCCAAACGACCCCGTTTTGTCCCTTCCAATCCCAGTCATTGGATCGATTTGTTCCAACGACTCCCAAACTCCCCTCCCCTAACTATATAAGTGTCCGAACGTACCCCTACCCCCTAGAACACCCCCCACTCTCTCGTCTCTCTCCGTATATCAAACCCTAGCCACTCTCACATACTCACCGCCTCCGCCGTCTGGAAATCGCCTCACTGGTGGCGGAGCTCCACCAAACAACCCCAAAATTTTACCAGACACTCCTCTCCTTCTCATCAATCATCTCCTACCCATGATTTCCCCAAAAACCCCACCAAAATTTCCCAATATGAGATCTAAAATCCAGAAACCCTAGAAATCTTCTACCTTATCGTCTTCGAGAAAATCAATGACTCAAACTCACATGACTCAATAGCTATCAACCAAAGCTATTGATTCATGTGGGTTTGGACCGTTTTCAAACCCTACTGAATTCTGGCCAAAGGTATGGCGAGTCATCGAATCCAGTCGAACCTAGCCTAGCTAACTGGTACCCTCCCTCTCCTATTTTCTTGATTGTTTATGTGCTGAATTAGTCATTTAGGTTTAGTTTTAGATTTTTTTACTTACTGATTTTTAGGCTAATTAGTTTAGGTTTCATATGTTTTCATTTCTCTTTTGTTAAATGCTGTTTTTAAATTTAGTCATATGTTTTATTTTAGGTTTCCAGATCTCTTCGTGACCATTTGTTTTTCTTTCTTAAGAAAAGTTTAGGTGTTGATTGATTATCACTTTAGTATAAACCAGCATGTTAGGTCTATTTGAAAGGTAATTTAGATTAATCTTAATTTTATTACTTAAGTCCTAACTAATTTAGTCACTTCTATGCATGATTTAATTGTTGTCACTTCTATGCATGATTTAATTGTTGTTCAGATTTCTACCTGTTTCTGAATGATTAGTTCTGGTTTGCTGTTAATTATGTATTAGTTTAGGATTTCCTGAGTTTTCTGGATTTTATCTTATTCGGAAATGGTAATCTTTGTGTATTTGTTTTCTATTTAGTTTGTTGTTAAGTCTTCTGGTCCTAAGAAAATCAATTTAGGTTCATATACCCCCTTTTCCTTTGTCTTCCCTAATTGTTTAGATATTAAACTAGTCAACTGATTTCAACCTTAGTCCTAATCATGCATGTGTTAGATCTATCTAAAATGGTGATTGCCGAAACTAATTAGTCTAAGGTTCATATACAATCGCCTTAATTAATTACTGATTTTAGTTTAGTTGTAAGTTAACCTAATTTTGACTCTTAGGTTAGATTTGCGCCTATACTGTCTTAAAGACTATAGGTTAGCCATTCACCTGATTTAATTCAGTAAGTAGTTATGGGTGAGTTAATTAGGGTTCTGATTTTGGTTAATTAATAGAAAGTTAACTGTACATAACTAGTTAAGCCTAAGCTTAGGTTGAAACCAAATACTAAGTCATAATTTAAAAGTAATCAATTAAGCCTAATAGATTCCCTATTTGCACTTAATGAAATCATTTGACCTAATTAATCTAAATCCTAAAATAAATTCAATTAAGATTTAACTAATTATCTTAGAAGCTTAAGCTTCCAGCTTCTTCATTAGTCTTAATCACTCAATTGGGATAAAATTAATCAACAATAATAAATGACCTCACCTTTAATACTAAAAGGGTAATTACAAGGGTAGTTTGGGTACTTCAAACTGAAGAATCTTGGCTATAAATGTCACGATCCAAATCCTAATTCAGGTCGCGATGGCGCCCAACAGCGGGGTTAGGCAAGCCAATATGAATTACACTAAGTGTTACCCTTCCCATTTGATTAATTATCCAAACATTTACCAATTTTAAACAATTATTAGCATGATGACAGCCTGTGACATAAATAAAATCATACGACACATGAGTCAAAAGATAAGCTTATGCGTAAATATACAGCTCGAAACCTGAAATATGCTACGTGTGTGCCAAGAACTAGTTCCACGAGTATCACGGGAAATTATCTGAATATTCAAGGATAATATATATACATACAATCCCACAGTATGAATGAAGTAGACGGGAAAATGACAAAGGAAACTCCGGGGTGCTGCTAGAGATCGTCAGGAAGAGCAGCTAACCGCGAAGTCGAATCAGCTCAAGTCAGTATATATCACCGGCCTGATAATCAGATGTACCAGCCTCCTGACCTGTACAGTCAAGTATAATAGAAGAAGTGCAGCATGAGTACATAAAAAATATGTACCCAGTGAGTATCCCGCCCAAACTCGAAGGAGTAGTGACGAGAGGTCAACTAGGTACTCACTAAGGTCCAACAATATAATATATGACGAGATATGGCTAAAGCAATAGGCATGAGAAATAGTGAGAAACAAGTACATAGCGAATGACGAAATCCAGATAATATCTGAAAAAGGACCAATAAGGTACCAAAATCTTCTCTTAACCAATACCTGACACACCAGTTTTAAGTGACTTAGAACTCAAGTGATCATACACGTACCAGGACAAGACGACCGGCCAGAGTCATAAGGATGGTCATAGGGACTGAGGTCATAAGCTAACCCACGATCACGAATCATACCTGCGACTCGCGTGCTGACTCGATATAATAAGCTAACCCAAAATCGCGCATCGTACCTGCGACTCGTGTTCGGACTCGATAATGATAAGCTGACCCACGATCGCACATCATACCTACGACTCATGTGCTGACTAGATAATAATAAGCTGACCCACGGCCGCGCATTATACCTGCGGCTCGTGTGCTGACTCGATAAGAAATGTGTATATATATAAGTACATGTGTGTACCAACTCAACAGGACTGTGTCAATACCACGGATAGCCAACTGGGATCTAAACCATAATGTTTCATGTTTCCATATCACCTCGACAATAATTACAACTCTTAACACATACAAGGTACATATAAGGCACATAGTGGCATGCTCGTGAGTCCTAAAGCTACCCACATAGCAATATAGTCGCCATGTACGGACTTTCGTCAACATTCTTGAGAAATTCCCAAAGTCCAGCCCCGGGCCCACACGCTTCGATTCAAAAAATTCTCGAAGGGATCACTCACCCGAAGCCTAAGGATCATAATTATGTAACTTTACTGTAATGCATGAAAATAATTGGGTGATGTATCAATATCTTAAGAGCCCTAACTTGTACTATCCAAATTCTTGATCTTTTGATGTTTTAGTAATTAATTCTAGTTGAATTCCATGTAAAAATTTTGGAAAATAGAGAGGAATTACTCACCTTAGCACTATATAGGTCATGGAGGGTGCTGCTCAAGCTTGAAGGCTCTCTAATGGAGTTTTTGTATGAGAAATAATGAAGACAATCCGCTTTTAAACAGTTGAAGAGGTCTGCCTACAGGGCTTTCCGCACCTGCGACCCGGGACCACACCTGCTATCCCGCACCGATGAGAAAAGAATCGCACCTGCGGAAAATGGCGAGGGGGCTGGGGATCTCACCTGCAGAGGGGTTTCCACACCAGCGGACCCGCTCCTGCGGAAATTGTTCCGCACCTGCGATGGTAGGTAGGGCCCTTGGGATTTCACACCTGCCAGGCTGGGACCGTAGGAGCGGTCCCGTACCTGCAGCTGGGTAACCGCACCTGCGGTCACACCAGCACCAGCTGCACCAGCAGTTGTTTTAGTTGGTTTTTGGCCTCGTTAGGTGCCCGAGAGGCACCTGGACCCACCCGAGCCCTAATCCAAATATACCAACGAGTCCCAAATCATAATACAGACTCGCTCGAGCCTTCGGAACACCCAAAACAATGCAAAAACTCAAAATCACACTTCCAAACCCCAAGAATCAAACTTAGAAATTTTAAGTTTTCTAGACTTCGCTCACAACGCGCCGAACCGACCTATACAACTCGGAATGACCCCAAATTTTGCAGGCAAGTCATAATTAACATAACAGAACTATTCCCAATCTTAGAATTCCGTTCGGAACTCGATAACACAAAAACATATCCCAAACCAAAATATGAACTTAAGGAACTTCTTATTTCAATATTGGGCGCTGAAATGCCCCCGCGTCATCAGAAACCCAATGCGAACATACGACCAAGTCCGAAATCATCATACAGAACTACTAGAGCTGTCAGAACTCGATTCCAAGGTCATTTGCTCAAAATGTTGATCGAAGTAAAACTTGGTCAAATAGGCCAACCTTAAGGAACCAAGTGTTCCTAAAGCACTCTAATCACTCCCAAATCCCGAACCACCTGTCCCCGCAAGTCATAAAGAACAAATAGCCTCTATGGTAATTGGTAAAATTCATTTAGGGGAACGGGGTCCTAATACGCGAAACGACCAGTCGAGTCGTTACATCCTCCCCTTCTTAAGCAAACATTCATCCTCAAATGAGTCTACAATCGTAACTAAAGTGCTGAATAGCTGTGAGTATCTGTCCCGCATGTCCTCCTCGGACTCCCAAGTCGCCTCCTCTTCAGCTGGTTGGCCTCTCCACTGGACCTTTACTGTGGAAACTCTCTTGGACCTCAACTGGCGGTCCTGTCTATCAACAATGGCAACTGGCGGTCCTGTCTATCAACAATGGCAACTGGCTCCTCCTCGTAGCCCAACTTCTCATCCAACTGAATAGTGCTGTAATCAACCACGTGAGAGAAGTTGATGTGATACCTCGAAGCATGGATACATGAAAGACCGGATGAACTCCCGATAAGGCTGGAGGTAATGCAAGCTCGTAAGCGACCTCTCCGACTCGCCTCAACACCTCAAATGGACCTATGAACCTGGGGCTCAGCTTGCCCTTCTTCTCGAATCTCATAATGCCCTTCATCGGCGAGACCTTCAGCATAACCTTATCTCCCTCCATAAATTCTACATCACACGCCCGATGATCTGCATAACTCTTCTGTCTGGACTGTGCTATGTGCAGCCTCATCTGAATTATCTTCACCCTCTCCAGAGCGACTCTCACCAGATCTGTGCCATATAAGCTGGCCTCGCCAGACTCAAACCACCCGATAGGAGAACAACACCGCCGACCATATAAGGCCTTGAATGGAGCCATCTAGATCCTGGACTGATAACTATTATTGTATGAAAACTCCGCCAAAGGCAAGAACTGGTCCCAATGACCCCCAAAATCCATCACACACGCCCTGAGCATATCTTCCAATATCTGAACCGTGCGCTCTGACTGGCCATCGGTCTGAGGGTGAAATGCTAAACTGAGGTCTATCGGAGTGCCCATCCCACTATGCAAAGCTCTCCAGAAGTGCGAAGTGAAATGAGGACCTCGATCTAATATAATAGACACCGACACACCATGCAACATGACTATCTGTCGAATGTAAATCTGATCTAGCCTCTCTGTAGTGTAAGTACTAGCCACAGGAATGAAATGCGCCGATTTGGTCAATCTATCCACATGACCCAAACCACGTCAACCTTCCGCAAAGTCCGAGGCAACCCAACTACGAAGTCCATGGTGATGCGCTCCCACTTCCATTCAAGAATGGGCATCTGCTGAAACAGGCCTCCTGGCCTCTGATGCTCGTACTTAACCTGCTGGCAATTGAGACACCTAGCCATATACTGCACTATATCCTTCTTCATCTGCCTCCACCAGTAATGCTGCTTCAAATCACGATACATCTTCGTCGCTCCTGGATGAACAGAATACCGAGAACTGTGTGCCTCTGCTAGAATCCTCCCCCTCAGCCATCAACATCAGGAACACACAATCAGCCCTAGAGTCTCAGAACACCATCCTCGCCCAAGGTAACCTCCTACCCTACCCTGGACCACCGTCTCCCGAAGCTCTGCCAGACATGGATCATCAAACTGTCGAGCCTTAATCTCTCCCAATAATGAAGACTGAGCAACCACATGAGCTAGAACTCGACGAGGCTCCGAAAGTTCCAATCTCACTAGGTGGTTGGCCAAGGACTGAATGTCCAAGGCTAAAGGTCTCTCCTCGGCTGCAATGTAGGCCAAGCTACACATACTCGCTGCCCTCCTGCTCAAAGCATCTACTACTACATTCGCCTTGTCCAGGTGATACAGAATAGTGATATCATAGTCCTTCAACAACTCGAGCCACCTCCGCTGCCTCAAATTAAAGTCCCTCTACTTAAACAAATGCTGCAAAGTCCAGTGGTTAGTGTAGACCTCACAATATACACCATACAAGTAGTGCCGCTAGATCTTCAAAGCATGAACAATCGCCGCCAGCTCCAAGTCGTGCACAAGGTAGTTCTTCTCATGAATCTTCAGCTGGCGCGAAGCGTAAGAAACAACTTTGCCATCCTGCATCAACACACATCCCAACCCGACGCGGGAAGCATCGCAATACACAGTATACACCCCAGACTCGGAAGGCAATGATAGAACTGGTGCTGAGGTCAATGCTGACTTGAGCTTCTGAAAGCTCGCCTCACACTTGTCGGACCACCGAAACGGGGCATTCTTCTGAGTAAATCTAGTCGATGGAGCTGCAACAGAAGAGAATCCCTCCATGAATCGACGGTAATAGCCTGCTAGACCTAGAAAACTCCTGATCTCTAAAGCTGAAGTAGGACGCGACCAACTCTAAACTGCCTCAACCTTCTGCGGATCAACCTCGATACCCTCTCTGGATACCACATGCCCCAAAAATGCCACAGACTCCAACCAGGACTCGCACTTAGAGAACTTAGAATATAGCTTCTGCTCTCGCAAGGTCTGAAGCACAAGTCTCAAATGCTACTCGTGCTTACCCAGGCTCCGTGAGTAGATCAAGATGTCATCAATGAGTACACTGACGAATGAGTCAATATACGGCCTGAACACCCTATTCATCAAGTCCATAAATGCTACTGGGGTATTAGTCAAGCCAAAGGACATCACTAGAAACTCATAATGGCCATATCTGGTGAGAAATGTGGTCTTCGGAACATCTGAAATTCGAATCTTCAACTGGTGATAACCCGATGTCAAGTCAATCTTAGAGAACACACGAGCACCCTGCAACTGATCAAACAAATTATCAATGTGCAGCAGAGGATACTTGTTCTTGATGGTCACTTTATTCAACTGTCGGTAATCAATGCACATCCGCATAGAACCATCCTTCTTCTTCACAAATAAGACTGGAGCACCCCACGGCGACACACTCGACCTGATGAACCCCTTAGCCAATAACTCCTCAAGCTGCCCCTTCAGCTCCTTTAGCTCCATAGGAGCCATACGATACAGGGGAATTGAAATAGGCTGAGTATCTGGAACCAAATCAATACAGAAGTCAATGCCTCGATCTGGAGGCATGCCTGGAAGTTCTGAAGGAAATACATCTGGGAACCCTCGAACAACAGGCACTAAATCAATGGTAGGAGACTCGAAAGTGGTGTCCCGCACATAAGCAAGGTAAGCCAAACACCCCTTCTCGACCATACGCCGAGCCTTCATAAAGGAGATGACCCGGCTGAATGCACTAACTGAAGAACCTCTCCACTCTAGCCTCGGCGACTCAGGCATGGCTAAGGTACCTGTCTTGGCATGGCAATCCAACATAGAATGATAAGGAGATAACCAATCCATGCCCAAAATAACCTCGAAATCAACCATGTCGAGCAATAACAGGTCAGCTCTGGTCTCAAGCCCACAGAAAGTAATCACAAAAGATAGGTAGACCTGGTCTACCACCACCGAATCTCCCACAGGAGTGGACACATACAAGGGAGAACCCAAGGACTCACGAGGAATATCCAGAAAATGGAAAATAACGCTGAAACATATGAGTATGTAGACACTGGGTCAAATAACACTGAAGCCTCTCTACCACAGACTGAAATGATACCTGTAATCACAGCGTCTAAGGCCACTGCATCTGATCTGGTCGGAAAAGCATAGAATCTGGATGTAGAACCTGAAGACTGAGCTCCCCAGAACGAGCTGGAGCTGACTGACCCCCTCCGGACTGGCCTCCCCCTCTAGGACGACCCCTGCCAACCTGACCCCCACCTCTAGGCGGTCGAATTGCTGGTGCTGAAATCATAGGCTGGTGACTCTGCTGCACATCCTTGCCACGATAGCTGGGACAATCCCTCCTTATATGGCCTAAGTTCCCACACTCGAAGCACCTCATATGTGACATATCTTGCTGTCCTGAAGCGTAAGACTCCCGAATGGCCGGAAGGCGATGAGAGTCATTTGACACAACACTGAAATAGGAACCGGAGGATCTCTAACGGCTGGAGTAATCACTGGGTGAACTGTGGATGGCTGGAGGGCGGTAGGATCGCTCTAGCATGGCACTAAACTGAGGCCTCACTGGAACACCCCTTAGGAGGTGGTGGGGGTGCTGCATATGAAGGCCTGCTGGACTGACCGCCTCCAAACTGACCCCTGCCTCTAGCTGGAGCACCCCTGAAATCACCTGTAAACTGTCCCTCTTGTCCTACTGACCCTGCTCCCTGCTACTCAGTCGGTATCCCTCAATCCATCGAGCTATCTCGACTACAAGCTGGTACGGAGTACCCATCTCTACCTCTCTGGCCATAGAGATCCGAATAACTGGATGTAAGCCTGCCACGAACCGCCGCACCCTCTCAGCATCAGTGGGTAATATCATAAGAGCATGACGAGATAACTCTAAAAATCTCTCCTCATAATCAGTCACGGACATCTTCCCCTGCTCTAACCGCTCAAACTCACCCTGAAGCTCTTCCCTCTCAGAAGGTGGGATGTACCTATCTAGAAATAGCTGAGTAAACTGACTCCAGGTGACCGAAGGAGAATATTCTGGCCTGCTAAGAAGATATGAATGCCACCAGCGGCGAGCTCTGCCCTCTAGCTGAAATGTAGTGAAGTCGACCCCATGCGATTCCAAGATCCTCATGTTGTACAGTCTATCCCTGCACCTGTCAATGAAGTCCTGAGCATCCTCACCCCGTTCACCCTCGAAGACTGGAGGGCGAAGTCGGGTCCGTCTATCTAGCATCTTCTGTTGGTCGCCCTCTATAACTGTCCTGGGCTCTGGCGCTGCTACTACAGGCTGAACCCCACGCATGGGCGGTGTACCCGGAGTGTGGTATGTTGCTGCTGCCTGTCCTGTGGCCTGAACGGTAGGGGTTTGGACTCCCCCTCCCGCCTGGAAGTGGCAGGATCTACCGAAGGTATGCCTACCTCGGAAATAGTGTCCATAAATCTCAACATACGGCCCATGGCCTCCTGGAAGCCGGGCACCGTCATAAAGTCCGCTGGAGCGGGACCTACTGGAGGCATCTCATCCTGCTCCTCAAAAGTTGGGTCCTCTGGTGGTATGACCGTTACAGTTATGGGACGCCCTCGTCCCCTACCTCGGGTAGGTGCCCTCCCCCTGCCTCGACAACGACCTCGGGCGGCAGGGGCAGCGGTATTCCCCGGCTCAGGAACATCGGATGCATGCGTCCTCACCATCTGTGAGAGAATAGAAGAACAACTTTGATTACATCATTGATTGCATGAAAGAATATGTATAAAAGAGAAGTTTCTTAACACCCTATAGCCTCCTGAAGATAAGTACAGACGTCTCCGTACCGATCCGTAAGACTCTACTGGGTCTGCCCGTGACTCATGAGACTACGTGAACCTAATGCTCTGATACCACTTTGTCACGACCCAAATCCTAATTCAGTTCGCGATGGCGCCCAATAGCGGGGTTAGGCAAGGCGACATGAATTACACTAAGTGTTACCCTTCCCGTTCGATTAATTATCCCAACGTTTACCAGTTTTAAACAATTATTAGCATGATGATATCCTGTGACATAAATAAAATCATACGACACATAAGTCAAAAGATAAGCTTATGCATAAATATACAGCCCGAAACCCGAAATATGCTACGTGTGTGCCAGGAACTAGTGTCACGAGTATCACGGGCAATTATCTGAACATACAAGGATTATATATATATATATATATATATATATATATATATATATATATATATATATACACACACAATCCCACAGTCTGAATGAAGTAGATGGGAAAATGACAAAGGAAACTCCGGGGTGCTGCCACAGATCATTGGGAAGAGCAGCTCATCGCAAAGTCGAATCAGCTCAAGTCAGTATTTATCACCGTCCTGATAATCAGATGTACCAGCCTCCTGACCTACACAGTCAAGTACAGAAGAAGAAGAAGTGCAACATGAGTACATAAAAAATATGTACCCAGTGAGTATCCCGCCCAAACTCGAAGGAGTAGTGACGTGAGTTCGACTAGGTACTCACTAAGGTCCAACAATATAATATATGACGAGATATGGTTAAAGCAATAGGAATGAGAAACAGTGAGCAACAAGTACATAGAGAATGATGAAATCCAGATAATAACTGAAAAAGGAACAACAAGGTACCAAAATCTTCTCTTAACCAATACCTGACACTCCAGTTTTAAGTGACTCAAAACTCAAGTGATCATACCCGTACCAGGACAAGACGACAGCCCGGAGTCATAAGGGTGGTCATAGGGACTGAGGTCATAAGCTAACCCACGATCGCGAATCACACCTGCAACTCGCGTGCTGACTCGATATAATAAGCTAACCCACGATCGCGCATCTTACCTGCGACTCGTGTTCGGACTCGATAATGATAAGCTGACCCATGATCGCACATCATACCTGCGACTCGTGTGCTGACCCGATAATAATAAGCTGACCCACAGCAGCGCATTATACCTGCGGCTCGTGTGCTGACTCGATAACAAGTGTGTATATATATAAGTACATGTGTGTACCAACTCAACGGTGAACTCAACAGGAATGTGTCAATACCACGGATAGCCAACTGGGATCTAAATCATAATGTTTCATGTTTCCATATCACCTCGACAATAATTACAACTCTTAACACATACAAGGTACAAATAAGGCACATAATGGCATGCTCGTGAGTCCTAAAGCTACCCAACATAGAAATATAGTCGCCACGTACGTCTCTCGTCACTTGGTACGTACGCTGCCCCCACAACATGTATACATAGCAAATAAGGAACCTATGGGGATATTTCCTCCTTACAAGGTTGGAAAGGAGACTCACCTCGTGACGAAACCACCCCTTGGGTCAAGGACGCACCCGAATATCCGAAATCTTCCCTCGACGGCTCGCAACTAGCCAAATATAGTATAATGACATCAATGCATGCTCAAAGTAGGGAAATTATTCTAATTTTTCCAAATTTCAACATTCTTGAGAAATTCCCAAAGTCCAATCCCGGGCCCACACGCTCAGATTCCAAAAATTCTCGAAGGGATCACTCACCCGAAGCCTAAGGATCATAATTATGTAACTTTACTGGAATGCATGGAAATCATTGGGTGATGTATCAAATGCTTAAGAGCCCTAATACTATCTGAATTCTTGATTTTTTGATGTTTTAGTAATTAATTCTAGTTGAATTCCATGTAAAAAGTTAGGAAAATAGAGAGGAATTACTCACCTTAGCACTATGTAGGTCGTGGAGGGTGCTGCTCAAGCTTGAAGGCTCACTAATGGAGTTCGTGTATGAGAAATAATGAAGAAAAACCCTTTTTTAAACATTTAAAGAGGTCTTCCTACAGGGGTTTCCGCACCTGCGACCCGGGACCGAACCTGCGATCCCGCATCAGCGAGAAAAGAATCGCACCTGCGTAAAATGGCGAGGGGGCTGGGGATCGCACCTGAGGAGGGGTTTCCGCACTAGCGGACCCGCTTCTGCGGAAATTGTTCCGCACCTGTGAAGGTAGGGGCCCCCTGGGATTTCGCACCTGCGAGGCTGGGACTGCAGGAGCGGTCCTGTACCTGCGGCTGGGAAACCACAGCTGCGGCTAGGTAACCGCACCTGCGGTCACACCAGCAACAGTTGCACCAACAATTGTTTTATCTTGTTTTTGGCCTCGTTAGGTGCCCGGGAGGCACCTGGGCTCACCCGATCCCTAATTCAAATATACCAACGAGTCCCAAATCATAATACGGACTTGATCGAGCCTTCGGAACACCCAAAACAATGCTAAAACTCAAAATCACACCCCCAAACCCCAAGAACCAAACTTAGAAATTCTAAGTTTTTTAGACTTTGCTCACAACACGCCGAACCGACCTATACAACTCGAAATGACCCCAAATTTTGCAGGCAAGTCATAATTAACATAACGGAACTATTCCCGGTCTTAGAATTCCGTTCGGACCTCAATAACACAAAAACACGTCCTAAACCAAAATATGAACTTAAGGAACTTCTTATTTCAATATTGGGCGCCGAAATGCCCCCGGTTCATCAGAAACCCAATCCGAACATACGCCCAAGTCCGAAATCATCATACGGAACTACTGGAGCTGTCAGAACTCGATTCTGAGGTTGTTTGCTCAAAACATTTACCGAAGTCAAACTTGGCCAAATAGGTCAACTTTAAGGAACCAAGTGTTCCTAAAGCACTCTAATAACTCCCAAATCCCGAACCACCCGTCCCCGCAAGTCATAAAGCACAGATAGCCACTATGGAAAACTTCATTTAGGGGAACAGGGTCCTAATACGCGTAACAACCGGTCAGGTCGTTACAGTAACAGCCTAAGAAGCTTCTAGAATTACAATAGGATAAGAATGGACAACTGTACCTGTACAATTTTTAAGTTTTAGGATAGGTCATATTCCTAATAGATGACATTCTTAGGCTCCCTATACATAGAAAGAAGACCATAGATTTTGAGACTATTACCACAGATCTTGAGACAGATTTTTACACAAGAAAAATACAGAAAATTTACACACACTCACACACTAGAATACTGCTCTGAAAATACACTACTATCCTGAAAAACTGAAAAACACTAAAAATAGGAAAAAAATGTACAAGAAATGGATACACAAACCTCATGAAACATGGTTCTGGTTCAGTTTCTGGCATTCTGAAAAACTGATTCTTAGCTGCTGATTTTTCTATAAAAAAAAATGTTCATCTGGGCTATAATTTTGAGTCAAGAATTCTTGGGTTTCTTTACTAATTTTCCTGGGTTTTTTCTCTTGGGGCTGGCTGTTGGTCCTTGTTGCTGTTTTAGGCTTCCATTCTTCTGGTTTTCTGACCTTTATTTTGTCACGACCCAAAATTCCGAAGGTCGTGATGGCGTCAGACATCAATGTCAGGCAAGCCAAATCATTAATTAATTGAATAACTTCCCGGTTTTAACATTTATGAAAACATTTCCTTTCACTTTATTACCTAATAACCAAATAAAATCTGTCAATTAGGAAAAATGGTGTCATGACCCAAACTGGAGGATCATGACTAGCACCCGGGCCATAATTGCCGAGCACCAACATACATTTTATCTAACCTTCTTATTATTTTTATGGGATAACGATATCAATATAATGATAGATATGGATCATGAACAAACATCACATAGGATGACATGATTGCTAAGAAACTACATAAAATGTATGAGCTACAACGCTGACATGAAAGACTATACAACAAAAATTAGCCAACAAGGCATACCAAACTATACATGAGTCGACACCTATCTATGAGCCTCTAAAGGAGCATAATTAATGCAACATAGTCGGAACAGGGCCCCGATATACCCATAACATCTATAACGAAAATGCATACCAAGACCACAGCAAGTCCGGAGAAGGGATATCTCCTATAACCGCTGAACTGGAAAGCCTATTGTGGTGGGGGAGCTGTGTCTACCTGTCTATCAGGACCTACAACACGACATGCAACGTCCACAAATAAAAAGACGTCAGTACGAATAAAGTACTAAGTATGTAAGGCAGGAAAGCATAAATAAGAACAGTAATGTAAAGAGAGATGTAGGAGATACAACCCGTAGCATCTGAGTTTTCTAAGAGACATTAACATGAAATGCATGATACATATATATACATAATATTTTTAAACATGTGCCTCTGTGGGCATCATCATCATCATAGAACATTCGCCTCTGTGGGCATCATATCATATCCGGCCTCAAAGAGGACTCGGTAAACCCGACTGATCAGTGGTTGCACAATAGGTGTCGTACCGGGCCGACTATACCGCGACTCGGTAGAGTAAAATAGATACATATATATAATGCATGCAAGACTCATTGGAATCATGTTCTGAACATTACAGAGTGACGTAGGGTCGGTATTCTCCGTACACATCATTAGGGATAACTCTTCATCGAGAATCTTATAAGAATCAAAAAGTACCAACAACATTGATAACATAAGAATAAGAGAAGCAACCTCAACATCAATTGTTCCATAAGAAGGGAAACAATGTAAGTACTGCTAGCTTCTAAGAGTAGAGTATCTTTGGAAGCTCGTTCATTGCATTATGTACCTCAAGCTATGCAAATGTCATGACTTCTTAATGTAGAATATGATAAATGACACTATCGTTATCGTTTAAGCGTCGTAACTATTATGTATCGACCATAACCTATTGTACGATGAAAGGGACAGCACCTCCCCTATATATATTACTTCACACAAGTCAAAAAAAATAACCAAACAGCCTAAAAAATATCAATAATAATCATATTGAGCCTCCCAAAACAGTCCACACACAACCTAATCACTTCACACATAAGACGACCACCGTAGTCGTGTCAAACGACCCGGAAATGTTACAAAGAACAACCAGATCACAACCCTACATCTATATGGTGTTTCTCCACATCCTTCCTCCTCCAAAACTCCACAAAACATTAGTAAAACACGCAGCCCAATAACAACACAAAACAGTCCGCTACAAGTCAAATAACTCGAACTCACGGCTTCCCATCACCGACGCGTGAGTTCTAACTATTAGGAAACACATTTATCAACCTTACTTGATATTTAAAATCTTAAATAAAGATATTAGACGTTTCTTAACTATGAATTAACTTCCAAAACTCTAAATACAAAGAAAAAGAAGAGGCGGTATAATGACACTTACATCGTAGGGATCATTTTGATGTTATTGCTTCTCGATTTCATGCCTGGGATGATATTCTTCTTTGAAACCCTAGAAGATAACTTGAGGTTATGTTTATGGGTGTTATATGGTCGTTTTATTCTGAATTATGAAGAGAAATCCGACCTAATGTTTATACATATCAAGTTTGGAAAAGTCAAAGAGGTGCTAGCTTGGCACCCTAGGATTGGTCCATCTTCCGACGCTTATATCTTTTTATCCTAATGTCGTATGTATGAAAGTTTAAGAGCGTTGGAAAATAAATTCCAAGACCTTTAATTTGGTATATTATATTTCCCAATAAGACCTCATATAGCAAATGAAATGTATTTCTCAAAAAGCTCTAGTGATTCACCTACTTGTCACTTATGTTGTCTGCGCAGTCTCGCGAAATTGCAAATATATATCTACTCCTATATCGTATCGATGAACGGTTTAATGAGTTGGAAACTAGACTCATAGATATTCAGTTTGGTAGGTAGATAATCCCCTAATTACAAGTATATCGGAAGAAAATCTCAGTTACATTTGACCTAATGTTAAGCACATTATGAGTGTAACTTGTGAAGACCTTTGCCAACTTTTTTTCCACCACTTGCTTGACTTCAAAACGTAGAACACAACTATCATACGATAAAATTAAATCATAGAATAACCTCCTTATCATGTAGTGAACCATAGTCTCACCCTAAAGTACATGTTATACCATTCCAAACTCGTCGACTTTCGACGAAACTTATTTTCTTCAATTGGTTTAGCTTCTAAGATTTCCANAATGATGTATTCTCACGTACGAAAACATGGGGTGTAACATCATTCCCCCCTTTGGAACATTCATCCTAGAATGTTGACTAATGCACTTTTCCATATCTTAAGCAATAACTCTTACGACTAATTTAATATCGTCTTTTCCAACTAGGGAGTTGTTCGATGAATAAATCCAAAGGCTAGAACATTCCCCCCTTTAGGCCCCTTTCTCACACCACGACTTGTGGTCGAACTCCTTTCAATGTCGTAACTATTTCTACCTTCTTTCATGCATCCTAGACAATTCTAACCTTGAATTTGCGCCAATGCGACTCTTCTTTCCCTTTTATTTCTTGTTAGATTTTAACCTATCTATATGATTCACTTGGTGAAGATATATTGTACTATGACAAGCTGTCCCTATGGGCATCTATAGGTGTACTAAAGTGCTTTGTTTGGTATTTTGTTGAACTTACGACTATTGTTATATCTTGGTTCATAGCCTCAGTTATCTATGCTTATGGATTTACCACTACTAGGTAGGTCATACTATACCATAACTCTTACTTCGATTTATTATTATGGAGACTTGCCACCCAACTCCAGGTTTTTCTCTCACCGCTTATCCTATATGTATAAATTTAAGCCATTTAATGCTTCCTTATTACCGTTCATCTTAATAATGCCAGCATAATCTCATCCTATACTTTGTAACTTTCATCCACCAATTGTTGATTCACCTTACTGTTGATCTATAATCTACCACTGATAACTTGAAACCTCTTATATAATTTATCGTCACTAGGGATCACGTCTCATCGGGGAATATCTGAGGTGATTTTCCTGATCCACTTAGGGACGATACTATACTCCAATAACTGTATTTCATAGCATCGCAATGTGATTCATCTTATGGGGGTATTCTAATCCTGTGCAGTTCATGAAATACTTGTTCTCAAACGTCATCCTCTTATTGTTGGTTGATTTCCCAATGCACACGCAAGTGTACGTGGTCGAAGGGTAATATAGGATTTTAAGTCCAGATATCGTACCCACAGGGACTTGTGATTAACTATCAACTAAACTAAACTCAAACAAATATTTTCCTAAAATTAATCTAAAATAGTAAATTAAGAGATTAAAGAGACAACTAACTTAAAGACGAATTCAATGTAATTTGATATTCTAGAGTTATGGGTTGGCAAACAATCACGTTGAGTTTTCGACCTAAATCTTCAAATCAGGTTTATTGATTGACGAGGTTAATATTGCTCGTAGCCTTCTCCTGAAGTACAACTCGCCTATTCGAGCTAACCTAACGCTTATATTCCTATGGAATAAGGATTAACAAGAACACATTAATAATTCTCGTATAATAACCAAGCAAGGCGATTAGGTATATTCCTATCCTAACCGCAAATCCGCTCCCCTGAAGGGTTAAGATCTTGCTCTACCCAATCTTATATGCAATCTAGAATTCCCTCTCCCGAGTTCAACCCTAGATTCGTAGATAGTA
>ML394543.1:4420-18265 GCA_005239525.1 Nicotiana knightiana
TCTATCAATCATGAACACTCTATCTACCATAAATCTCTCTCAAGTAATTATGATAATTTACTAGACGCACTCTCTCAAGTTACGCTAGCTAGATTGCATTACAGTTCACTTTAGATTGCACCCGAGGTATCGTTATCTCTAATCCAACCTCTAAACCCTCGGTTATGACTTCCGTCTATACTCCGGGAGTGATGTTTATCAAACAACTACCTAAGTATGCACTCTCTCTCGAGCAGATACATAATAAATAGGAACAACTAATTGAGGGCCCTTTCAATCAACTACAACAAGAACGTAGTTGAACAAATAAAGATTAATCAACCAAAATATATTAATATCGCAATAAATTCATCCCCAGCGGGTTCTACCAAAACCCATAGATTAAATAAGTTAGCTAGACATGTTCATAAGAATAGACTCTATTATGCATCTAAAAAGTTTATTTTTATCATTAACGCACATAAAATGTAGGGAATATAACATGTTAAACAATGAATTCTAGCCTCGCATCAATACCCCACACTTAAACATTTGCTCGTCCTCGAGCAATCAAACTACACTCATGTACACAACTTATTAAGCAAATCTCTTAACACGTTATACCAAGAATATTTAAAACAGTTCAAGCACAAAGGTGTGACATCCTCGCCTCAATAATCGACTCACAAATACCATGNGACAAACCCTAAACGTGTAGGAGACTTCTATTCCAATCGGGAAACACTTAAACTTGTCAAAACTCGGAATTGACCGAAACAGGGGCCTGGCGTTTGGGCCCTTGCGCCTGGATAACGCCAGGCTAGGGCTGGCGTTTGGACTCCAATGCCTGGCTAACGCCAGGCAGGGCCAGGCGTTTGGGCTCTGGCGCCCAGCTATAGCCCGGTGCACTCCTCCTCGCCTCTTGAGCGTATTTTCGATGTATTTGCATCCATTTAGCTCGGTTTCCATCNATAGCCTGTTGATTTTCATCTTGTTGCTCGACTATTTGCCTTATCATCATGTTCTGTTGATCGGCTATTTGCCTTATCATCATGTTCTCTTGCTCGGCTGCTTGTCTCATCATGTCCATAATACGAGCCACGCTTTCTATATCCCCCACTTCCTTGCTCCTATCAAACTCATAAGCATTATTATAAACATTATAATAAGAACTCTGAGAAGGATAATAAGAATTAGGGCAGCCATCCCAATGGTCACCTTGACCACTACACATATTATAAATATTCCACACATTAGATTGAGACGCACAATTTTGCCACATGTGTGGTCCTCCACAATATGGACATGGATCACCAAAATAAGAATAACCAATACTCGACCAATTCTCATTCCAAGATGCCATATCAATAAAGATAGTAAAATATTAAACTAAGATAAAAAAAAAATAAAAACTTGAATAAACAAAAAGTAAAAATTTAATTTGGTAGAATAGTTAATTTCTAAGTCCCCGACAACGGCGCCAAAAACTTATCGCTCCCAAACGCACACGCAAGTATGCGTGGTCGACAAGTAATATAGGATTGTAAGTCCAGATATCGTACTCACAGTGACTTGTGATTAACTATCAACTAAATTAAACCAACAATTAATCTATTCAAGCGATTTTCTAAAGTGTGAATATTTAACTAAAATTAATCGAGAGTAACAAACTAAGAGATTAAAGGAACAAGTTGGCAAAATTTTAGAGACGAATTCAATGAGAGCCAATATTCTAGAGATATGGGTTAGCTAACAGTCCCGTTGAGTTTTCACTTAAATCGTCTAATTAATTTATCTAGTTTATTGGTTGACAGGGTTAAAATTACTCGTAGCCTTCTCCCGAAGTACTACTATTCAAGCTAATCTAACGCCTATATTCATATGGAATTAGAATTAACAAGAACGCATTAATAATTCTTGTTTAGTAACCAATCAAGGAGATTAGGTATATTCCTATCCTAACCGGACCGCANCCTCTCTCGAGTTCAATCCTTGATTCATAGATAGTATTCAATTGGTGATCAAGCAATCAAATAATTAAGCGCAAGATTGAATAAATAAACCAATATGATAAAATTAATAAGAACAATTCAATCTTCGAACTATAACGTTCATGCAACACCCAAAACTCTAGAACTAATAAACTATGAGATTAAAGGACAAGAAGAGAAGAAAAACTAGTTGAAAGCCTCCCCCAAGCGTGATGTTCTTGCCTCCGGTCACAAAACTCCTCCCAAAGTGGCGTTATTGGGTCTATTTATATGTGTAGGAAAACACCTAAACGTGTAGGTCAAGTCCCAGTCAAATTAGGAGACGAAATAAAGCTTCAAAATTCGGAATGGTCCTGGCTCCAGGACTGGCATTGCCAGGTTAACGCCTGGTTCAACCTGGCTTTTGCTTGGCCTCGCCAGCCTAATGCCAGCTGCAACCTGATTTTTGCCTGGCCTCTCCTTTTCACTGTTCTCGAGCACACTTTCAACGTTTAAATATCCTTTTGTTTTACTTTCATCTCCAATTCACCTACACATAAAATAGACTCCATTACGCGCAAATAAAGTGTAATTTATCATTAAAGCATGTAAAATTCAAGGCAAATAATGTACGAAACTATGGAATTATAGCCCAACATCAATATCATTGCGAAACACAAGCTTGGCTTAAATTTCATGGAATCTTCTTCAAAAGGGAAAATTCACGGCCTTTTGTTCTTCCATGTTATTGCTTTATGTCGAATTATTTACTTTGGATCGTTTTGGTGAAACCTGTGTGCTTACTTTTGTCATTGACAATTTTATCCAAGTCTCTTTCTCCTTGACTGATGAAAAAGACCTTTGCTTAGAGTACTTTTTTTGAGACATGACTTGCATCAGATTTAGTGGCATGTTGTTGAGAATTTTATTGCGGCATTCATCAGAATTAATGTGTGACTACTATCCATTGAGTGATCCTACTTTATATTCATTTGCATTTCCCCCCTTTACTTTATTTTCTGATTATGATTTGCATCTTGAGAACCATATCCGTCTGCAGATTATAATATGCTTGAGGATGTTAAGAGATTTGCTGAATCTGCAAGAAGAATGAGATAAAAGCTATGTGCATACTCTCATTTTAAGCTTCCTTTCCCTCTTAAAAACCTTCGTAGAGCTACAGCCAGTTGCAGAACCAAAATACACTTTCTATCAGGTGGAATGTCAAGGAGACAGAAAAATCAAACTCATTACAATAGCAGAAAAAGTTTTTATCTCAAATACATAAAGTTGCAGGATATTCTGTTCTTTGGTCAACCCATCATGCATATGGTATTTATCTCTCTGCCTTGATTATAGCATTTCCAGTCTTACAGTATGAGTCCCTTCAAATGACTTGGTTTGGTTTTGGATCCTTTAAACTGAAAAAATGGAGAATAAATTCCTTTGTCAATTTGTCTATATTTTGTGATAGTTTCTATGAGTCCACCAAACTGTAGAGATACCTGGTCCTCTACTAGTTCCCACAGAGGAGTACACTAAGAAAGCAAGTAAAAGAGACAAGGGATTTTTACGTGGAAAAATGCCACTTAAGGGGACAAAAATCACGACCTACACTTGTAGGATTTCCACTTCACTAACATGTAATCTAAACTATTACAAGTCACTTTGTAATGTACTTCTTACAAAGACTTCAACACACTAACTTGTAATCCCTATTACAAGTCACTTTGTCACTCTCTAGTTACAAAGACTTTTCACTTGTGACTACACTAGTCACTACAGAATACAAGAGGTTTATGTTGAGAGATTCCTAACACGATGCTTCTACAAAAGCAAATAAGATACAATGAAAAATAAAATGCAAGATTACAACTCAACTAAGGACACTAACAACACAAGGTGGAACTGGTCTGTCTTAGTGGAGTTGTTTTCTTGCTCTTGAAACACTTGAATCTTCAATGCTAGAGACCACTTTAATGCTTGAGATAATGTTCTTAGTAATTGCTCAAGTGAATGTTCTTGTTTGTCTTCAAACAAGATATTAAAGGCCTTGGCACATTCCAAGGAGGATGTCCCATATCATGAGAGTACACTTCACAACCAATGGGAAGTGACTGCTGCACTGTAGCATGTACAGTTGCAGGCAGTCACTTTTCTGCCACAGATTTTTACAACTGTAGAGTTGACCTGTACTATCGTCTGGGAGTCTGTCAAGGGATCAGGTCCCTCAGATGTTCCTTATAAGTTCAACAGTGCATTGTCTAGAATTCTTTGAGTTAAAGCTGACTGGTTGTGCTGTTTACATATCTGGTCCTTTATCTGGTTCTTCATATAAAAGTTTGTTAGATCATCAAAATAGAATACATCCCATCAATTTCTCCCTTTTTGATGATGACAAACTTTTATAATTGGGGAGCAATTATATATGCTAACATCAGCAGATTCATAACAGATGAGTGACCAGGTTCTCAAAGAGTTCCCCCTGTCTATGTGCTTCCCCCTTAATCCCTGCCATCATTTTCCAAAATGTGCCCAATTATCCCCTAAACTTCCCCTTTTTGACATCATAAAAAGGCATAAATAGGCAGAAAGCATAAAGAAGTCCAATAAAGTTAACTCATGCCCCTTATGTGCACACAACATGATAGAAAATAGAATAAGAAGGCAGAAAAGAATTGATGAGAACATAAAAAGACTGATTTCATTCATTAAAAGCTTGAAAACATAGAGAAGTCTTTGCTTGGAAGAGCAAATGACTTCTTTTGGATTTTGCAATAGGAGCAGCCAGGTGTTATCCAATCCTAATCACAAAAAAAAACAAAAAGCAAAAGCACTGGTAACCACATCAGAGCAGAGATAGATTATAGAAGACAAGGCCTAGGGGGAACTAGAGGAGGAAGGCTTAGAGGAGGAAGCAGTGAGAGTCCGGGGAACCAGGTCCATGCGAACATTGGCAGAGGACTGTTCCTCGAGTAGTTTCTCCTTTAGGTTCTCAACCTGTTGCCGTAGCTCACAATTCTCCTTGGTTAAGCGGGAAATTTCTTCATTTGAGGAGCTACCAGAACTAGGTCCCTCACCAGCTTGGCTTGACTGAACCTCCAGAATGGCAATCTGAGCCTTCAATCGCTTAATCACATCATTGGAAGCATTCAGAGCATTGATTAGCTGCGATATGGTAGAAGTGCTGCCCCAGCCTTCTCAAAACACTCACATTCTTCAAGGGTTGTTTTAGAAAAGCTTTGCTTGCGGGTCCCTACCCGAGGATTCTTGACTGGTACCTTAAAATTTTCAAAGACTCGGGTAAGTAGAAAACCATAGGGGAGCTCGTGATTCCCATCCTTGACGGTCACAACCTTATCCATATGAGTAATCATAAGCGCAGGTAGGTTGACTGGCTTGAACTGGTCAAGAGATTCCATTAAAATCAGATCAACACGGGAAGCAACGAAACGCCTCTCAGCATGGGGAAGAAGGACCTTATTTACCAGCTCAAAAAGAAGCTGATAAAGAGGGATCATGGCCTTCTTGTGAACCCTTTCCCCCTGCTGAATTATCCCCGACTTAACTATAGCTCGCCTAAAGTCTCCTCACAAGCATACTTATCTGGATCCACAGAAGACAGCCCTGTTGATGGAACATTCAGGATTGTCCCCAGAGAAGCATCATCAAAGACAATATCGACACCCTCCACCAACACACAAACATGGCCCTCAGTGGGAGTAAATAGGGTTGCATAGAAATCCTGCACAACTTCCTCACACATTGGGCCCACTCACATTAAATAGATGTTCCCATTTCTGAAATTCAACCATAGCCATGAGTTGACTCATCCCAGCCATTTCAAGAATCTCAGGGTCAAACGTGCGACCCCACAGCACTCTTTGATTGCAAACATTCTCCTGCCACTTTCTATTGTTGCTTGGTACGGTCTTCATAGAACCAAGTCCTCCCACACTTTCTATCTCCCTTTTTCGTTTACCCGTCACTTTCACAGACTTCCCTTTGACACTAGCTGTAGAAACTATTTTCTTTTCACTTGCTTTGCCAACCTCCTTCTTCTTAGACTTCTCATCACTTTTTGGGGGGTGACAAAGTCTTTTTCTTTTCTCCTCTACCAGACACATACTCTTCCTCCCTATTAAGGAACTAGGTTCTTCGGCAGTTTCTTCCTCTACTTCAACAACCGAAATAGCTTTATCCACTACCGCCTGACCTTCCTTCACCAACCTCATCTTCTTCTGCTTACTGCTCTTCTTACTTTTCTCAAGAGCCAAATCAATAGCCTCCTTCTTCTGCAATCTAGTGGATGGACACTTTATAGAGATTTCTGGAGTACTCGCACTCTGAAGGAGTTTAAAACGAGCACTCAAAACCATGTCGTCCTCATCATCTTCATTCATGGGCTCAGTAAGTGGAGGGATGGACTCAAGAGGAGGATTATAAAAGATTTTCTCTTGGGGGGTCTTGGAAAGAGGAGAACCAGGTTCCTCACTGGGTTTGTCAGGCACAGACTCATGTCGAGGAGACTCAAATAGGACCATGGTCCCCTCATTCTCTAAAAAGGATGATGCTGCTCCCTGAGTTTCAGGAAGAGAAAGAGCGCCTTCAGAGGGGGGATTCTCAAAGGCAATGGCCATTATGTTTTCGGCCGCCTTTTTTTCTAGAAACTCCATGGGAGTCGTGGAATTTAGAAAAGAGGAGTTGATGTACTAGTCATGGTCGTCCTCTGAAGCTTCAGAAACTTGAGAAGCTTCAGTGGTTAAAGGTTCTGTTGGTGGTACAGATGAGAAAGGGGGTATAATGGTTGGTTCAGTGTGTAGGGTTTTCTGTGGTGATTCAGCTGAAGGGGGAAAAGTAAGAGGTTCTTCTGGGACTGGAGGTTCCTTGGGTGTTTCTGAAACAGATGAGAGTGAAGAGGAAGTAGGAGTGGGGATGCCGACCTCTGGAGGAGAGGATGCCTGATCCTCCATTGAGACAGTGCTGAGATCAGTGGTGAGAGAGGGAGAAGGTTCGTTTGATGAGGCCATTGTTAACAGCTAGAGAAAAGCTTCAGAGAGAGAAGGTGTTTTTTTTTCGAATAAAAGAGAGAGACTGAGAAGAGGTGTGAGGATAGGCTAGAGATGAAGGGGCTTTATAGGAGAGTGGAGTAATGAGGGGGAAGAGAAACAGGTTCAAAAGGCAGTAGGCGTTTTGGGAAAAGGGAACGTGTAGAGGGAGTTGAAAGGGTGGAGTGATAGACTTGATAGACATGATTTCTGAAAAAGCGGACGATGTGGCATCAATAATTAATGCAGTTGCTTTTTGAAACTGAGAGAGAACACACATAACTACTAACCTGGGGTACCGGGACTAGGTCCCGTACATGTTTTTCTTGTAAAAGGATTGCTCAGTCTCTTTTTGTTCTACAATGCCACTCCTTTAAATTCTGTAATCATCATACATGTCTACCTGTAACGGTATTGATGTGAGTTAGACTTCGTCAGAAAACACTTTAGCTATCTATACCTGAGTATGATATTCATAGCCAAGAAGGGGAACCAGGTCCCTAATTAGGTCTCAACAGCCCTAGTGCCATTCTATTTTTCTCAAAATGTTCCCTACCTAGTGCCTTGGTAAGGATATCTGCAATCTGATCTTCAGTGCAGCAAAACTTCATGCAGCTGTGCCCTTTTTCAACATTGTCTCTGAGGAAGTGATGTCTCACATCAATATGCTTAGTTCTCTTGTGTTGTACCGGGTTCTTTGCCATGTTGAGAGCACTTGTGTTGTCACATAGAAGTGGTATGTTGTCAATATACACTCCAAAATCCTCCAGTTGTTGTTTGATCCACAGCAGCTGAGCACAGTAGGATGCAGCTGCAACATATTCTGCTTCAGCTGTGGACAAGGCCACTGAGTTATACTTCCTTGTACCCCAAGAGATTAGGCAAGATCCAAGGAAATAGGCCATCCCTGAAGTACTCTTCCTGTCCACCAGATAACCTGCATAATCAGCGTCAACATAACCAACAAGATTGAAATTGTCACCTGAGGGATAGTATAGGACCAGATCCTGTGTGCCCTTGAGATAGCGTAGAATTCTTTTAACAACCTTTAGATGAGACTCCTTGGGATTAGATTGAAACCTTGCACATAATCCTACACTAAACACAATGTCTGGCCTGCTTGCAGTGAGATAGAGTAGAGAGCCAATGATTCCCCTGTACATTGTTTGATTTACAAGAGAGCCAGATTCATCCATGTCAAGTTTGGTAGCCACTACAATGGGTGTATCAATTACCTTTGAATCTTCCATGTCAAACCTCTTGAGCAGCTCCTTGATGTATTTCTGATGAATGATGCATGTTCCTTTTGTGGATTGTTTCACTTGAAGACCCAGGAAGAAGTTAAGTTCCCCCATCATGCTCATCTCAAACTCACTACCCATAAGCATTTCAAATTCCTTACACAGTGAGTCTGCTACAGCCCCAAAAATAATGTCATCCATATACACCTGGACGATAAGAAGGTTCCTTCCCCGTTTCTTCAGAAATAGGGTGTTGTCAATCTTTCCTCAAGTGAATGCATTGTCCAGTAGAAAATTGGATAGACTTTCATACCAAGCTCTGGGGGCTTGCTTCAAACCATACATGGCTTTGTCCAATTTGAAAACATACTCTGGGTGAGCATGACTTTCAAACTCAGGGGGTTGCTTGACATATACTTCTTCCTTGAGATATCCATTCAAGAATGCACTTTTCACATCCATTAGGAATAAAGTGAATTCCATATGAGATGCAAAGCCAATGAGAATCCGAATGGCTTCCATACGAGCAATAGGAGCAAAAGTTTCATCATAATCAATTTCTTCCTCTTGATTATAACCCTGAACTACAAGTCTTGCTTTATTTCTGGTAGTCTTCCCATTTTCATCCAGCTTGTTCCTAAACACCCACCTGGTTCCTATGATGGTTCTGCCTGAGGGTCGAGGTACCAGATGCCATACTTTGTTTCTTTCAAATTGATGAAGTTCCTCCTGCATAGCAATGATCCAATATGCATCCTTCAGATCTTCCTTGATATTTTTGGGTTCTATTTGGGATAAAAAGGCTGAGAAGGCTAGGGAATTTCTGGTTTTGGATCTGGTTTGAACTCCAGAATCAAGAGGAGTGATTATGTTATAAAGAGGATGAGAAATTTTATGTTTCCAATTTGGGACCTGAATTTGATTGGTGGAAGAACTTGGTAAATTAGAGGGGTTTCCCTGTGCTGCTTGTTCTGCTACGTGGGGAGTTCCTTCCACAACATCTCCAACTCTTTCTTCAGCTTCTGTGGGAGAGATTGGGGTACCTGGTTCCTCCTATGAACTGGAGGAAGAGATTGCATTTCCTTCATTCAGCTTGACTCATCATGTCAGCCTTGCCATTTGAGACATCAGAAATCTCTCAAGGAACCAAGAGTGGTTGATTGTCTTGATCATCACCATTTTCGTCCCTGTTTGAGGAAGGAGTCTCATTAAAGAGCACATGAACACTCTCTTCTACACGTTGTGGTCTCTTGTTGTACACTTTGTATGCTTTTCTTTGAGAAGAGTATCCCAAAAAGATTCCTTTATCACTTTTGGCATCGAACTTTCCTAGTTGATCCTTCCCATTATTTAGAACATAGCACTTGCAACCAAAAGCTCTCAGATGGGTTATTTTGGCTTTCTTCCATTGAGCAGTTCATAAGGAGTCTTGTTCAGGAAGGACCTGATCATGCACCTGTTCACCAAGTAGCAGGCAGTGTTGATTGCTTCTGCCCAGAAGTTCTTAGAAATCCCACTATCAATGAGCATTGTTCGAGCCATATCTTCCAGGGTTTTGTTCTTACTTTCCACTACTCCATTTTGCTGAGGAGTCCTAGAGGCTGAGAAGTTGTGTGTGATTCCATTTTTAGTGCAAAACTCATCAAATTTTGCATTATCAAATTCGGTTCCATGGTCGGATCTAATGCAAGCTACTTTCAAGTCCATATTCACTTGGATTTTCTTGACAAAAGCCACAAATACTTCAAACGTCTCATCTTTTGTTCTAAGAAATAATGTCCAAGTGAATCTTGAGTAATCATCCACAATCACAAAAATATACTTCTTTCCACCTCTGCTTGGAATTCTCATGGGCCCACATAAATCTATGTGAAGTAGTTCAAGAGTCCTGGATGTACTGACATCTTTCTTAGGCTTAAAAGATGATCTCACATGTTTTCCTTTAGCGCACGTATCACAAACTCTATGCTCATTGAACTTGGAGTTTTGCAGACCACGAACCAGGTCCTTCTTGCTTGTTCAGGAGGGAAAAGCTGGAGTGACCCAACCTTCTATGCCAAAGCTCTGCATCATCATCAACTGCTTTCAAGAAGTTCACTTCACCAGCTTCCAATGATTCAAAATCAGCAACATAGATGTTTTTGTGTCTCTTGGCTATCAACACCACTTCTCCAGTTACTAGGCTAGTAACAGTGCACACTTTGGATAAGAACTCCACTTTGTTTCCTTTATCACAAATTTGAGAGGCACTCAATAAGCTATATTTCAATCCATCCACATAGTACACATTTTTGATTGAGTGCTCCAGAGACTTTCCAACTCTTCCAACACCAAGGATGTATCCCTTCTTTCCATTGCCAAAGGATACATCCCCTCCCTGCAGGGCTTTCAATGAGAAAAAATCCATAGTGTTTCCAGTCATATGCTTTGGGCATCCGCTGTCCATGATACACTGTAGTCCAGTTCCTCTCACTGATCCCTGCACAATTAAATCAATGGTTAGACTTAGGAACCCAAACAAGTTTAGGTCCCTTGTAGTTAGGAAAAGGATGAATAAGAATTCTTCTAGTCCGTGCCGACATGAATTGATATTTCTTGCTGGGACCTGGTCCCTGCTTTGTATTCCTCTTGCCGGCAAACATCTTGTTTTTCTAGACTGATTGATCCTTGGCTGGGAAGCTTTCCTTGAAGTGCCCGTTGTTTCCACAATGGGTACATAGCCAATTGTCTGGGACTGTGACATATTTTCTGTGTGGGTTGTAGGGAGTTTTCTCCTTTTGAAACCCAATCCCCTTCCTGTTTCCACTGTTATTGAAGCACATGGCAGTGACAACATCCGTGGACCAGGTCCAATTCAGTGATTTTTTAAGATCAGATTTTATTTTGCTCACTTCAGCTCGCAACTCCCTATTTTTCTCAACCTCACTGCACAGACTCGTTTTGGCCTCATTCAGTTCCTTTTCAAGCTGGATATATTTTTCACTGGCTATTTCCTTTCCTTTATCCACACTTGAGGAACCAGGTTCTTGTCTTAGTCCCTGAATAGTTTCCTCTAAGTTTGTGATTACTACTAGAAGATCATTTCTCTCCTGCTCAACAACATCAATCTTCACACTCAGGCTAACCTTTTCATTGCTCAGATTCTCCACTTCTTCTTTCAGATCTACCACTACTACAATTAGATCATCTCTCTCANATGGTACCCTGAAGGTCTACAACCAACACCATTAGGTCAGCTCCCTCATTCTCAACACTGTTGATTTTATACATTAGAGACTCTTTCTCTCTTTCAAGATTACCTATAGTTTCTTTAAAGTCTACCACACAGAAAACTAGATCATCTCTAGTTTGTTCTACTTCTCCTAGTTCTATGGTCAATGAATCCTTATCTTCAATTAAGCTGTAATAAGTATCAATGAGAACATTTGACAATGACATTAATTTTTTAGGAGAATAGGACTTCAGATTTCTCTGAACATCCCTGAAGTTTACCTCATCTGTGTCATCTTCTTCTTCTTCTTCATCAGATTGAGCCATAAGAGCAAACAATGAGTAATACTCCCTAGCCTTGTTCTCAACTGCCATCATAGAGTTGTTTTCTGCTTCAGGTTCCTCCTCTGATTCGCTTGATGAATCTCCCCAAGCAGCAAGAGCCTGCTTCACAACGTTGTCAACTGCGTTTTTTCTGCTGAATCTTTTGTCAGGAACCTGGTTCCTCTTCGCAACTTTGTCAGTGTTGTGCTTGTAGGTGTCTTACTTCAGGAGCGAGCAGTCTTTTATGAAATGTCCGGGCTTACCACATTTATGACATAAGTCATAGTTTCTAGGCTTGCTTGAGCTGCCTCTTTTTGGTATTCCTCCATTCCTTCGAACCATTTTCTGGAATCTCTTGGTGAGATATGCCATGTCATTGTCCTCTTCGCTTGACTCCTGCTTTTCAGCTTGAAGAACCAGGTTCTTCTCCTTCTTGGGCTCCCTTCTTTCACTGTCCTTTTTCCTTTTCATCTCATATGTTTTCAAGTTTCCGATCAACTCATCCATTGTTAAAGTCTGCAAATCCTTTGCTTCAGTGATAGCATTGACTTTGCTTTCCCAGGAGCTTGGCAGAACACTCAAGATCTTTCGCACTAGCTTGTTCCTAGGAATGACTTCTCCTAGAGAGTGAAGCTCATTGATAATGGAGGTGAATCGAGTATGCATATCCTGTATAGATTCATCGTCCTTTATCCTGAACAGCTCATACTCAGTAGTGAGCATATCGATTTTGGACTGTTTCACTTGCGTCGTTCCTTCATGAGCTTTTTGCAAAGCTTCCCAAATCTCTTAGGCTGATTGACATGCAGAGATCCTGTTGTACTCATCAGGTCCTATACCGCACACTAGAATTTTCTTTGCACGAAAATTCTTTTCCACTGCTTTCCTGTCAGCATCGTTGTAGTCCTTCCTATTTTTTGGCACCAGCAGACCAGCCTCTCCTACCTTGTGCATAGGAACATGAGGACCATCACAGATGATGTCCCATAACTCAGAATCTTCAGCCATTATGAAGTCATGCATATGGGTATTCCACCACCCATAGTACTGACCGTTGAATCTAGGAGGTCGATATGTTGATTGTCCTTCTTCGAAGTTTGGTAGAGCAGCCATTACAGATTCTTTCTAGGTGTTAACCGTTTAGAAAAAGCTTGCTCTGATACCAATTGATAGTTTCTATGAGTTCACCAAACTGTAGAGATACCTGGTCCTCTACTAGTTCCCACAGAGGAGTACACTAAGAAGGCAAGTAAAAGAGACAAGGGATTTTTACGTGGAAAAATCCCACTCAAGGTGACAAAAACCACGACCTACACTTGTAGGATTTCCACTTCACTAACATGTAATCTAAACTATTACAAGCAACTTTGTAATGTACTTCTTACAAAGACTTCAACACACTAACTTGTAATCACTATTACAAGCCACTTTGTCACTCTCTAGTTACAAAGACTTTTCACTTGTGACTACACTAGTTACTATAGAAACACAAGAGGTTTATGTTGAGAGATTCCTAACACGATGCTTCTACAAAAGCAAATAGGATACAATGAAAAACAAAATGCAAGATTACAACTCAACTAAGGACACTAACGACACAAGGTGGAACTAGTCCGTCTTAGTGAAGTTGTCTTCTTGCTATTGAAACACTTAAATCTTCAATGCTAGAGACCACTTTAATGCTTGAGAGAATGTTCTTAGTAATTGCTCAAGTGAATGTTCTTGTTTGTCTTCAAACAAGATATTAAATGCCTTGGCACATTCCAAGGAGGATGTTAAGGGTGGCAGGTGGGCCGGGCCCGCGGGCTATACGGGCTAGCGGGCTAAACGGGCCGGCCCATGGGGGATCCGGGCTTGGGGGGCTTTAGGCCCGTGGGGGGCCGGTTCTCATGTTTGGACCCGTGAGCCCGGGCCCGTTTAGCCCGGGCCCGGCAGGCGGGCCTGGGCCGGGCCAAGCGGGCCCAACGGTCAAAATTCAAAAAAAAATTACAAAAAATGGCCAACGGCCAAATTTTTAAAATCTAGCCGTTGGAGCCTCAAAAGAGCCGTTTGGCATGTTTAAAAATTAGCCAT
>ML394544.1:0-22316 GCA_005239525.1 Nicotiana knightiana
ATGGCGAATTGTGTACACGTACGCGTTACATGATTTTTAGCGCATTAAATAAAATGAGTACACGTACGCGTGACTTGTCTTAGAATAATTTCTTAAAAGCAGTAAAAGGTAAAATGTACATAGGTACAAAAACAATAATGAAACTGGGGCCAGGTTTAATCATTAAGAGACCGTGCTAGAACCACGGAACTCGGGAATGCCTAACACCTTCTCCCGGGTTAACAGAATTCCTTACACGGATTTCTGTGTTCGCGGACTGTAAAATAGAGTCAATTTTTCCTCGATTCGGGATTTAAACCGGTGACTTGGGACATCATAAACTATCTCAAGTGGCGACTCTGAATTTCAAATAAAATAATCCCATTGCGATTGTCACTTAAATTGGAAAAACTCCCTTACTACCCTTACCCGGGGAAGTGAAAAAGGAGGTGTGACAGTATCATATGTGCATATAACCAATAATCATAACTCCTCGCAACACCGAAGGGTAACTCACAGATCACTCCAGAACATGAATAAACTCAATCACAATCGAATAGTACATTCCTCAATAATAGAAATTCGGAGTCAGTAATTCCAACCCGGTGCATAACACACACTCCTACGGGCCTACCAATAACCCTGAATTAACTCTGGTCACCCACAGCAAATAGATAACTTACCGAAAAGTTTCACAATGAAGTAATCATGGTACATACTAACATCCGACTAGATCTGCTCGTATCTTCACCGTTCACTACCACAAAATAACCTGTTTATGAGAACTCTCAGTCTCGAAGGCCATGAAGTGCATGGATTACTATATCTGATCTCAACTCCAACGCTCGAATACATGACACATCCCAAATACCCAATCATTCCATGAGGGATACCCCTATAATTCTTCTGTGTTACCAAGCAACCTTGAATATCAGCAGTCGAATTCAACAAGAGAGCGTCCTAGTACTAATGAAGTACCCTTAACTCCACACATGACCTTTCTGAAATGTATACCCTCATCAAGCCACCCAACAGTGCTATCATCTACCTAATTGTCTAGAACTGCTGATGCTGTCTAAGAAATTTGTTTTGACCTTCCTCCCAGTAATGAACCGTGACATCACATATGCAAATCTCAACTCTACCCACATACTGCATACGCCATGCTATCCTAGGAAAATTATGGGAACTTCATGATCCCTTCCGAGGCACAAGAAACTACGTACCCAACTAGCCAAGAACTTCTATTTGATCCCATTTAGAAGCAAAATCACTATACATCACCTGCACCTCATGCCAGAAGAAAATATGCATCTTTAACTGTGGTAGAAACCATCAGGAACTATCCGAAATCCCATTTGTGCAACACTAAACCGTCAGGACTGAATCCTTCTAACTCAATTAAGCTACGCAGGCCACCAAAAATCCAAGAGCAGTGCTAAGAAACACCTGTAAAAAGTCATTACCTCATTAACACCCAAAGAACTAATCGTATCCCTTACCATGCCGATCCGACATACTACTAAGTTGTCCTAGTTACCCAAGTTTCTTCTGACTTACCTTCAAACTGATACTCATCCTTGTCGTAATACCACAATTCTCAACCCAGACTCACCTCACGAAACCCAAGCATAACACCATACCGCCTAAGGCTCATAAGCTGCTCAATACTCTCTCAAATATCCCCAAGAGTATCACATTCAAAATACTTCCCCTGAAGAGCCTTCCTGCGAATATAACGCCATTACCTTCACTTTCCTGATATTGATATGTAGAATCCATGATAATATAGAAATTCCATAAGTCCTGATACCCTCCAACGTAAATCTCAATTACACTAACCAATTAGACAAAATCGACCTGACCCGTTTGCACACTAACATACTAGGAAAGTAATCCACTCAGTTGAAGCCACAAGCAAATTCATTCACTGCACACACTACCACATCTTCACAGTTTACTACCACAAAATAACCTGTTTATGAGAACTCTCAGTCTCAAAGTCATGAAGCGCACCAATTACTATATCTGATCTCAACTCCACCGCTCGAATACATAGCACATCCCTAATGCTCAATCATTCCACGAGGGGTACCCCTATAACTTTTCTGTGTCACCAAGCAACCTTGAATATCAACAGTCGATCCAACAAGCAAGCGTCGCAATACCAATGAAGCACCCTAAACTCCACACATTGAGTCTTCAGAAATATAAACCCTTATCAAGCCACCCAACAGTGCTGTCATCTACCTAGTCATCTGAAACTACAAATGCTGCGTAGGAATTTTATTTTGACCTTCCTTCCAGAACTAAACCGTGACCTCACACATGCAAATCTCACTCTACACGACATACCGCATACACCATGCCATCCTATGATAAGCATGAGAACTTCATAATCCCTTTCCGATCCACAAGCAACCACGCACCCAACTGGTCAAGGACTTCCCATTTGATCTCATTTAGAAGAAAAAATCACTATACATCACCTGCACCTCATGCCAGAAGAAAATATGCATCTTTAACCGTGGTGGATACCATCAGGAACTATCCGAAATCCAGTTCGTGCAACACTAAACCGTCAGGAATGAATCCTTCTAACTCAACCAAGCTACGTAGGCCACCAAAAATCCAAAAGCATTGCTAAGAAGCACCTGTAAAAACTCATTACCTCATGAACACCCAAAGATTTAATTGTATCCCTTACCATGCCGATCCGACATACTACCAAGTTGTCCTATTTACCCAAGTTTCTTCTGACTTACCTTCAAATTGATACTTCTCCTTGCCATAATACCACAATTCTCAACCTCGACTCACCTCATGAGCCCCAAGCATAAAACTGTACCGTCTAAAGCTCGTAAGACGCTAAATACTCTCTCAAATATCCCCAAAAGTACCACATCCAAAATGCTTTCCCTGAAGAGACTTCCTGCGATCTAAAGCCATTACCTTCACCTTCTTGGTACTGATATGTAGAACCCATGATGATGTAGAAATACTACAAGCCCTGACACCCTCCAACGTAAATCTCAATTACACTGACCAATTAGACAAAATCGACCTGACCCGTTTGCACACTAACATACTAGGAAAGTAATCCACTCAGTTGAAGCCACAAGCAAATTCATTCACTGCACACACTACACCTTTTACAATTACCTCTCAATCATTCCATAGAATTCGTTTACCCGATCAAGTACATTACAACCTGTATCGAAGAAATTTTCATTACTCGAGTCATTCCCATACCCCACATCTGCTGGTCATAACTGATCCACTAATATACCTCTAATTGAAACCAATACCACCATAATCGTGCAATCAATTATCATTAACAGACTCCCCGACTTGGCTCAAAGCCTACGGTCAAGACAAACAATAACTCACAATTCCCATAATAACACAACTCGTCTAACAGCTCAAGTCATTTGCAAATCTTGCATTCACCATTGTAATAGTAATGCCAACTTCCACAAGCGATCTAAACTCAATTAAAACATATATTATTTACTGGTAGAAGAGAACTTACTACAGAACAACATAAGGATCACGCACCCCAGGACAACCCGCTGGAGATACCCCTGCCCTCTTAGCCTCAAACTGCTATCTCTCTATACACTTCTGAAGACCATAACTATCACACAATCACTACACCCTTCTTCATCTAAATACAAACAAAGCCTACCCTCGCGGCATCACAATACGCGGTAATAACCTGAAGGTGAGGGCAAAACTAACACTGGAGCGGTGGTCAAAGAAATCTTGACCTTCTGGAAGCTCTACCCACACACGTCTGACCACATGGATAACCTCACTGGACACCACGTGTCCCAAGAGTGCTATTGAACTGAGCCAAAATTCACACTCGGAGAACTTTGCATAAAGCCTTTCCTCCCTAAATCCTTATAATGCCATCCTCAAATACTGAGTATGCTACTCCTCGCTACGCAAACATGCTAGGACGCCATCAACAAATACAATAACAAGGAGTGCTAATACGGCTGGAATACACCGTTAATAAAATACATGAATTCTATTGGGCAATGATCAGCCCCAAAGACATCACCAGGAACTCATAACCCAACAGAAAGATCCATTTCAATCTACAACTAAAAAACATGAGAGGTCTTCCAATACACTGACAACTCGAAGCCATATACCAAACCGAGACAGAAATCAAACACTCAATAGTTCTTGCCACATTTCTAGCCAACCCTTTTGTCTCAATCAAACAATCTGAACACAACTAACCATCATATCACAATAACCACGTAGTCACCAATTCTCATCAATAAGAACATAAACAAACATATATGTCCCCAAATGCACGGCACACATAATCGAAATCTTAGCATTCAAGCTACATAATGAATCTGGCCTCAAGTCCTCCAGACTGGCCCATTACCAACATGCCAAAAATCATATCTCATCCATAGAAGTCACAAGACGGAGATGCACAACTGATACCAAGCGCTTTCGTGCGCGTTCGAATACATAGAAGGAATTCAAGAGTTACGCTCTTGGATAAAATAAATGGATCCGCTCTCGAAGATAAGTACAGACGTCTCTGTACCGATCCGCAAGACTCTACTAACCTAGTGCTTAGATACCGACTTGTCACGATCCCAAATCTAAACCGGTCATGATGGTGACTATCATGGAACTAGGCCATCAAAAGCTACACTCAAATCGTAATAAGCTTCCATTGTCATCATTACTAAGCTGATAACCCATAACGGTTTCTTCTAAACATTTTTAAAATAGTTAAAGCTATACCGAATATTAGATACAACCCCCGAGATCCCGGAGTCACTAGTCATGAGCATCTACATAAAATATATAACTAAAAGAAAAGAATAAACACTATAATAGTAAGCAGGAGAGAGCAGGACTGCAGACGCATGCAACTACCTCGCAAAATCTCTGAGAAGATCTCTGGAACAGATTCGCAGCTCACTCTGCCCTAACACCTGGATATGCACACACGGTGCAGGGAGTAATGTGAGTACGCCATCTCAGTAGTAATGAAAATAAATCAGGTCAGAGCAGTAAGAAACACATAAATCAAATCATCATTTCACAATAAGCACAACCTTTCTTTCCAACAATGTATACGTTAAATCATCACGCTTAAAAGCTGATTTCAGTAAAATCATTTGGAAATATACTTGCCAATAGTTTCAACATAATAATTTTCAAGAAGTTTAGTGTAAAAATGATAAGAGTCATAAAATCCCCTTGGGCAAAACATATTTCATAAGTTCAGAGTGAAAGTGGTAAAATCATAAGTAGCCCCTCAGGCGAAAAGATGTATCAGAACCTGCCCCTCGGATATGCCTCACAGTCACTCATAATCAGCCCCTTGGTCATACCTCACAGTCACTCATAATCAGCCCCTCGGGCATAACTCACAGTCACTCATGCCTCCCAATCACTCTTCACTTGTCACTCGGCACTCGGCACTCGCACTCATTAGGTACCTGCGCTCACTAGGGGTGTGTACAGACTCGGAGGGGCTCCTTCAGCCCAAGCGCTAATATCAAGATACCTCGTGGCATATCATATCCTCACAATCAGGCCCTCGGCCTCACTCAGTCAGAAACTCTCAAAAGCCCCTTGGGCGTATCAGTAAAACGGGGTACTCGACCCAAAAGCATCATTTTATATTTCAAAACAGTGTAAATAAGGCTGAGTTTCGAAATCAGTTAAACGTAACATGACTGAGTGTGAATCATAAATCGACTGTGAGGAAATAGTAGTAAAAGGCCCCCATAGGGTCCAAATAAGTCGGCACGAGGCCCCAAACATGGCTTATAGCCCAAATATAGCAATAGTTTTTAGAACACAGTTTAACATATGATTTAGAGTATAATACGCAACTCAATAGTTGTCGCGGAGTGGACCAAGTCCAATCCAAAAATCAGTGCAACCACATACTCGTCATCCGACATGTGCGCCATTCTAAAAACAGTGAGAAATATGAAGTCCGGGGTTTCATATCCCCAGGACAAGATTTATAGCCATTACTTACTTCTACCGGGCCACAATACTAATCCGCAATGATCTTCCCCTCAAATCGGTTCCCGATTTCTCTGAATCTAACCAAAACCAAGTTAACGTCATCAATATACGCTAAAGGAACAAAACCCAACCAAAAACTATCAATTTAGACACAATTCTTGAAATTCAGCCAAACTCGAGCCACGGGCCCACATCTCGGAATTCAATAAAATTTACATCAATAGAATCCTCGTCCTCCCACGATTATATACATACCAAGAACACCAAAATCGGACCACAATTGCTCACTCAAATCATCAAAAGAAAATTCTTATTCTCATGCACCTAATCTCCCCAATTTTGGGTTTAAATTCAATAAATTTCTGGTTTAATTACTTAGAAAACGACATAAAAACGAGTTATGAAGTTGAAAACCTTACCTCCAAGTAATTCTCTTTGATTTCCTCTTGAAACCCTCTCAAAGAGCTCCCAACTCATTCAATAATGGAGGAAAAATGAACTAATCTCGCAAATATGGCCTTTTAAAACATTCTGCCCAGCACTAATATTCCCTTCAGTGCAATCGCGACTCCAGCCATACGATCGCGATGCACAACCCAACCATTCGCCAATTCAAGCCTAATTCTACACCGGTCATCAAAACTTCATTCCGAACACATTCCTAAGTCCCAAATCACCTAAAAAAGCAATCCGAGCCATAAAATCTGCATTCCGATGTCATTTACCAATAAGTCAACTTTTAGTTGACTTTTTCCACTATTGAACTAAGTTAAGAGACTAAGTGTCTCATTTCTCTCCAAAGTTGTTCCGAACTCGAGCCAACCAACCTAGCACAACATAATGAAGATGAACCACATATAATGAAGCAGAAACGGGGAAAACGGGGCTATTACTCCCGGAACGACCGGGCGAGTCGTTACAGAAAAGTACGGGATTTAACACATATGGACATCATCATCCCAATAAAATTTATTCCTACTTAGATTTGTCCCATAAAAACCTCTCTTAAGGTAGACCAAAAATGTGCATGACAATGAAACTGTGAAAGATTGATCATGCATCCATTTAAAATAAGTATCTCTGCTACATGTATCAAATAAGACACTTCTATGATATAGCCAAGTATCAATTATACATCCTATGGATTCTTCTACATGTAGTTATTCAAAGAAGCAGATAAATTCTCAGAAAGGTCAGAAGAATCCATAAATTCCAAAATTAAATTTTCAATACATAGCTCATGATTATAACTTTCCCCAATAATATTTGCAACATCAATGGATTCTACATAATTGCTCAAATTATCACAGAAAGAGCCATAGATAGGTTCATGAAAGAGTATTTGACAACTAATGTCACAATAATCATGCATGTCCTCTTTACTATAAGCAAGCACTTTCACAGGCTCACAATCAACATGACTAGAGGAATAACTTCTCATCAAACAACAAACTCACATTCCAACAATTTATCACATGAAAACTCATTACCGAGCCTATTCTCATAAATTTCATGCATCTTTCCACCAAGTTGGAACATATAATCATCTATGTCATACTCAATTTCAAAAGGAAGTAAATTGCTCTTGCACTTGAACTTAGATATTACAGTTAACGACTTGATATGTATCAAAATATCATCATCCACAAAAATTATAAAGTCATCAACATAAGAAATAAGGGGTTCAGTACCTCCAAAAATACCTTAGGTGTTCTAGAAAGGCCAAAAATATGAATAAACCAATTATACATACCATACTTGGACTTATTTACTAATGGCCTTTTATTCTTTTATGCAATGGCTCTAACTTAGCAGTGCCTTTAGGGAACTCCATGTTATAAACCTGTGAATAAGGATAAAAAGAGTCAAAAGGTTCAATAACAAAGAAATTAACCAAGCTTTTATCATCGACCATCCAACAAGAATTAATTTTTCCAAATTCATGTTGGAATATGATAGCATCAAGGACAAGGATAGAATTTTGGAAGCTCCAAGAAGAACATTTACAAGATCTCAAGCTAAAGAATTGCATACTAAGGTTGCTGGACTTCAATGGCAAATAAAGAAGCTTTTAATTGTAGAGGAAGAGCTCAAGCCCAAAGGCAATGAATTGTTCAAGTTTTACAATTATTTGGTGGCCCAAATTGAAGTCCAAAAGGAGGAAGATTGGGTCCCAACATAAGCCCTTGAAGTCCACCAAAAGGGCACCCAGAAGAGCTTAAAATGAGCTTAAAAGAGGTCCAAAATGGGGTGTTTCAAAATGGGTCCAATTGGAGTCCAAAACAATGGCCCAAACTAGTAGTTTTCAGGCACAAATCTTCCCCAAAGAGATTTGGCCGCCCACCCTTTTGTTTTTATTAGTTTTTATTAGATTTTCTAGTATTTAGCTTAGCCTCCAAGTTAGGATTTGCCTTGGCAGCCACCCTAACTAGTTTTAAGGACTTTTTACTCCTATAAATAGGAGTCCTTTTCATTCATTGTGGTACTTGATTATTGATTAATTATATTATACTTTGAGAGTTCTTTTGAACCTTTGTTACTTATTCTTTGAGATTTATCTTTCAACCTTTACTAATTGATTAATCGCCTTCTAAGAATACCACAAAGGAATCAACTTTTGTTTGCTAATCTTAAAAAGTGTACTTTTTGTGTGGATCGTGTGATTTTCTTGGGTTTTGTAGTTAGTTCTAAAGTAGTTGAGGTCGATGAAGAGAAAATCAAAGCAATAAAGGAATGGCCTAAACCTAAGAGTGTAACTGAAGTTAGGAGTTTTCATGGACTTGCTAGTTTTTATAGGAGGTTTGTGAGAGATTTTAGCACCATTGCTTCTCCTTTAACTGAAATTATTAAAAATGATAAGATTTTTACATGGGGAAAAGAACAAGATGATGTTTTTAACTTGTTGAAAGAAAAGTTATGTTCTGCTCCTTTGTTACAATTGCCTAATTACTTTAAATCTTTTGAAATTGAATGTGATGCTTCTGGCAAAGGAATAGGTGTTGTTTTGATGCAAGATTCTAAACCTATTGGCTACTTTAGTGAGAAGTTGAGTGGAGCCACATTGAACTATTCCACTTATGACAAAGATCTATATGTTTTGGTAACGACTTTATCCACATGGAAACATTACTTGTGGCCAAGAGAGTTTATCATTAAAACTGATCATGAATCCTTGAAGTACTTGAAGATTCAAGGAGACATGCTAAGTGGGTTGAATTTATTGAAACGTTCCCATATGTAATTTCTTACAAACAAGGGAAAGTGAATGTTGTTGCTTATGCACTTTCAAGAAAGTATGTCTTAGTTTCTACTTTGACTTCTAAATTGATAGGTTTTGATCAAATCAAGGGACTTTATGCTAATGATGATGATTTTGGCAAGATTTTTGAAGATTGTAAGTTGGGTCCTTTTGAGAGGTTTAGTATTCAAGATGGATGTGTTTTTAAAGAAAATAAGTTGGGTATCCCTAATTGCTCTTTACGTGAAGTATTTGTAAGGGAAGCACATTGTGGAGAGCTTATGGGTCACTTTGGAGTCCCAAAGACACAAGACATACTTGCTGAAAATTTCTTTTGGCCTGGCATGAGAAAAGATGTTGAAAAAGTGTGTGCACAATGTTTGGAATGTAAACAAGCTAAATCTAAAGTGTTACCTCATGGTCTTTACACACCATTACATGTTCCTACTTCACCTTGGATTGCTATTTCTATGGATTTTGTGTTAGGCTTGCCTAGAACAAGGTATGGTAAGGATAATATATTTGTTGTGGTAGATAGGTTCTCCAAAATGGCTCATTTTATTCCTTGTTTAAAGACTAATGATGCTTCACATGTTGCTAATCTATTTGTAAAAGAAGTTGTTAAATTGCATGGTATACCTAGAACTATTGTTAGTGATAGGGATGCTAAGTTTTTGAGCCACTTTTGGCGTGTATTTTGATGGAAGTTAGGCACTAAATTGTTGTTTTCTACTTCTTGTCACCCAAAAACTAATGGAAAAACTGAAATAGTTAATAGAACATTAGGAAACATGTTGAGGGCTGTTTTGAAAGGTAAATTAACTTCTTGGGAAGATCACTTACCTATGATTTAATTTGCTTACAATAGAACAATCCATTCTTCTACAGATATGTCTCCTTTTGAGGTTGTTTATAGTTTTAGTCCCTTTACTCCCCTTGATTTATTTAACATTACCTACTAATGATATTGATAATCTTGATAGTAGGACAAAGGTTGAAATGATGTAAAAAATTCATGAGCAAACAAGGCTTGCAATTGAGACAAAAAATGAGCAAACTGCCTTGAGAAAGAACAAGGCTCGAAAACAAGTTGTTTTTAAACCTGGAGAATTAGTTTGGGTTCACTTTAGAAAGGATATATTTCCTTCCAAAAGGAAGTCAAAGTTGCATCCTAGAGGAGATGTCCCATTTCAAGTCCATGAAAGGATTGGAGACAATACTTACAAGCTAGACCTTCCTGGTGCGTTTCAAGTAAGTGTTACATGCAATGTTGTTGACTTCTCTTTGTTTGATGTAGGATCGAATTCGAGGATGAATTCTTTCAAGAAGAGGGGAATGATAGCATCAAGGACAAGGATAGAATTTTGGAAGCTCCAAGAAGGCCATTTACAAGATCTCAAGCTAAAGAATTGCATACTAAGGTTGCTGGACTTCAATGGAAAATAAAGAAGCTTTTAATTGTAGAGGAAGAGCTCAAGCCCAAAGGCGATGAATTGTCCAAGTTTTACAATTATTTGGTGGCTCAAATTGAAGTCCAAGAGGAGGAAGATTGAGTCCCAACACAAGCCCTTGAAGTCCATCAAAAGGGCACCCAGAAGAGCTTAAAAGAGGTCCAAAAAGGGGTGTTTCAAAAGGAGTCCAATTGGAGTCCAAAACAATGGCCTAAACTAGTAGTTTTAAGGCCCAAATCTGCCCCAAAGGGATTTGGCCGCCCACCCTTTTGTTTTTATTAGTTTTTATTAGGTTTTCTAGTATTTAGCTTAGCCTCCAAGTTAGGGTTAAGGACTTTTAAGTCCTATAAATAGGAGTCCTTTTCATTCATTGTGGTACTCGATTATTGATTGATAGTATTATACTTTGAGAGTTCTTTTGAACCTTTGTTACTTATGCTTTGAGATTTATATTTCAACCTTTACTAGTTCATAGTTTAAGGTAGTAAGATAACTTCTTTATTATGATATCATTGATTCCTTTGTGGTATTCTTAGAAGGCGATTAATACTAGTTATTAATTGTTGTCTCAAGTTACTCCTAAAGCGGTCAAGATCCGAATCTATTATTTTGATTTGTTCTTAAGTAATGACTTTTGATTTCTTCAATAAATCAAAACGTTGTTGATTTGATCTTGTCAAGGCTTTAGAACTTGCGTTCTTGGAAGTTCTTGGAATTCTTTCCCTGAATTTTCCCATATCCTTTATTTTTCTACACTTTAACTCTAGTCATTCAATTCCTTATTGTTATTGCTTCCGCATTTACTTCACAAATTCTTACTCTAGTTTGGATTCCCGACCTGTTTGTTATCAGATAGTGGGATGTCAAGGGTGGGAAAGAGTAAGCTTGAGAGGAAAGAAAAGAGAGAAGGCCATGAGATAGAAAAAAGTCGTGAGGTAGAGAAACGAGACGGTTTGAGTGAAGAAAAAGAAGAAAACTTTGGTGAGAGAGAAGAGGATAAGGGTGAGGAGAAAGTTAGTCTTGTGATAAAAGCCAAAGAGAGTGTATGCAAGAAAAATATTTCTTTACTTTCTAACCCACTAAATCTTTCTTGTTTTAGTTCTTGTAATGTTTTGCAGCCAAGTGTTGAAAGACCTTTTGAAAGGGGAGGTAAGACGCAAGAGATCGTGGCAAAGGATCCAATTGGATTCCAACATGAATTAGGTGAAATAAATTCTTGTTGGATGGTGGAAGATAAAAGCTTGGTAATTTCTTTGTTGTTGAACCTTTTGACTATTCTGATCCTTATTTATAGCTTTACAACATGGAGTTCCCTAAAGGCATTGCTAATGAGCTATTGCATAAAAGAATAAAATGTGATGTTGTTCCATTAATAAATAGTCCAAGTTTCGTATGTATAATTGGTTTATTTACATTCTTGGCCTTTCTAGAACACCAAATGTATTTTTAGAGGTAATAAACTATATTCTTATTTCTTATGCTGGTGACTTTATAATTTCTGTGGATGATGGTATTGTGATGCATATCAAGTCATTAACTGTAATATCTAAGTTCAAGTGCAAGAGTAATTTACTTCCTTTTGAAATTCAGTGTGACATAGATGATCATGTATCCCAACTTGGTGGAAAGAGACATGAAATTAATGAGAAGATGCTTGCTAATGAGTTAAATGTTCTTTCTTCTCTTATTCAAGTGTTTAATGAGTTTTCGTGTGATAAATTACTAGAATGTTATTTTTGTTGTGTGATGGGGAGTCACTCTTCAGGTGATGTTGATTGTCAGCTTGTAAAGTGTTTGCTTCTAGCAAGGAGGATATGCATGATTATTGTGACATTAGTGATCAAATACTCTTTCATGAACCTATCTATGACTCTCTCTGTGACAGTTTGAGAAATTATGTAGAATCCATTGGTGTTGCAAATATTATTGGGGAAAGTTATAATCATGAGCTTGAATGTATTGAAATTTTTATATTGAAATTTATGGATTCTTCTGGCCTTTCTGAGAATTTGTGCTTCTTTGAATAACTTACATGTAGAAGAATCCATAGGATATATAATTGATACTTGGCTATATCATAAAAGTGTCTTATTGATACGTGTAGTAAAGATACTTGCTTTAAATGGATGCGTGATCAATCTTTCGTAATATCATTGCCATGCCTATTTTTGGACTACCTTAAGAGGGGTTTTAGTGGGACAAATCAAAGTAGGCATAAATTTTATTGGGATGATGTTGTCCATATACTTTATAAAGGAGTATGTACACCTATAGGCTTAATTGGTTTAAGGATACATTGTCACCATCTTGTTTTATTCTTACCATTTTTTAAGATTAGTGGATGCCATTTACTAGTGCCTGTCTACGTTTTCTTGCAAGGTCAAAATTCGAGGATGAATTTTCTTCAAGAAGAAGGGAATGATAGCATCCTAGGAATCTCAAATCTATCCAAGGACAAGGATGAAGTTTTGGAATCTCAAAGAGGGCCTTTAATAAGATCTCAAGCTAAAAAATTTCAAAACAAGGTCATTGGACTTCAGGAGCAATCAAAGAAGTTGTTAGTTGGGAGGAAGATCTTAAGGATAAAGGATATGAGTTATCTTGGTGTTATAATTATTTTATGGACCAAATTCATGTCCAAGAAGATGTGAATTAGATCCCAAGAAGCATCCTACGAAGAAGGTCAAATTAGGCAATTGTTGGACCAATTTAGCACCTAAAATGTGTCCAAACGTGCAGCCATGTAGTCCTACATAAAGCCACATTTTTATAGCATAAAAATACTTAATTGATGTCCAAGAATGGTATAATAGTCGTGCTAGATGTTTAGTGCAAGTTGGTGCCAAGTTGCTTGCAAATTTTCTTCAAGATTTTCAAGATTCTATCCAAGATAGGTTTGGGACTTATTTTCATATATTATGGGATTTTATTTATTGATTTCCTAGTTAGTTAAGGTTATGTTTTCCTTTTACTAAGATTTTTGGAATTACTTTACAAGAATGACTTGGTTTTTGCTTCCTAATATTTTTCTTTTCCTAAGGTAGTTGGACTCGTTGTCCAAAGTAGTTTAGGACTTTATTTACTTAATTTTTTTGGTAGAATTTTGTGATCCTTATCTATATAAAGGGGTGTATTCTTTGTTTTTAGACTTAGATTATTATAGACAATATCAATAAAAATTGTAAGATTTTTCTTGCACTCTTTTGTGTGGCTACTCTTGGATTTATTCTTCAACCTTCAAGACTCAACTTAAGGTGGTAAGATTAAACCCTTTTCGAAATCTTAGATTATTTCTAGGTATTCAAGAAAAGTGATAAGTTTGGGCTTATTGTTGTTCTTGTTATTCTAAAGGGTCGGGTTTCACTATTTATTTCTTGTTTTTAATTCTCTACCAAAGGCGATTAGTTCTTTGTAAGATAATTGTTGTTGTTAGGATTCAACTTCAAGAATAGACTTCTTGAATTCAAGAAACTCTTTCTTGAATTCAATCTATCTTTAATTTCTGTCTTCTATTTTGTTTCTTTATTTTCTTTTAGCTTCCACATATTTCTTGATTTTTTTAATTTTTTCTTTAGTAATTCTTGAACCCCTATCGTGTTGTTATCACTTTTCCTTTTCTAACTCCATATTCTTATCACTAAATGGTTGTGACTTGTTAGGTTTATTAAAAAATTTAAAGATCAACGACCAAGAGTTTCTTTGAGTGGAAAAAGGCAAGAGAGGTGAGAATATTAGAAGGCAAAAAGCCAAATTTGAGAGATACATAATTCTTCTAATTTTTGTACAAGATATTTCAAACTGGTGCTTATAGTGAGAGGAGGCGAGCTATGACTCAACAACTTGAAAAGTCGAACTTACAATATACCGAATGGAAGGAAGACAATGGCAAAATCATTTTTCAAACAAGAGCTAAAAAGATGTCTCTTGGTTTACCATCCTCCTCTTCTTGGACATAAATTTGCTCCATAAAACAATTGTAATATCTAGTTAATCGACGTAAGCTCGGAAATGAGATTATTTTGAGGTTATAAGCATTTACGCTATTTAAAACAAGTGATAAGTTAATTCGTGAAGGTGAGTGGGTAAGCAAATGGAAGAAAATGAATTTCGTCGAAGTTTGTCAATTTGGGATAAAATACGGCCCGAGCTATAATACCCGATATTTATGCACTACTGCCATACAAGGTACCACATGACTATGATAGTGAAGTTTATAAGATATGTTAAAAGTGAGTAGTATTTTAAGTAATTTTAGGTAATTCTTAATTATGTAGATAATTGGGTTAATTAATGATTTTGGTGGGAAGATTAACTACGAAATTAATATTTTGGATAAGGCGAAAAGAACCTCAACGTGGAAGCCCACAATTCCACATTTGTGACTCTTAAGTCACCTTTTAAGGTGGCACAAATTTGTGAGGTTTAGTCAAAATGGTGGCCACACCACCAAGACATTAAAATCCTTCTCTAATCTAAAATGAATATGTATTACATCTAAGAAAGGCTTCAACATATGAAACTTTATTAGCAACGTGAGTTGCTTCAATCTCTCACTCAAACGGGATTTCTCAATATTATAGCAACACGGGATTTGCGTACGGTGTAATCTTTCTCAAGAATATCATACAGATTTTCTCCTACTTTGATCCGCAGTTACATGTTGTCGCAATTGACGTGTGTTAAAGGTATGGTCAAGAGAATCTCAGGTATGTTAAGGCCACCCCTTCTTTATTTTTGGCATGATCTATATGACACAAATGAAATGAGAAATACACACTCTATTCATAGAAATGCTAGAGATTCTTATGTTCTTGATTCCCACCGTGTCCTATTATTCTATAATCTGTTCATGCATCTCAGAAAATACGTAAGTTGATAAAGTTTACTTCATGGTATTAATCAAAGGCATAATGGTCTTATGACACTCCGAGAGATTTTATTGACGTAATTCTCATGCATTGCATTGGCCATAGTGTCCGAGATGATATGATGGGATGCCCTCAGAGGCTTGATTATGTTAGGAACACATGTACCTATGCACGACATGACATTCATGTGCATATGCATGACACTATGAGTATTTCATGACTTACAGAGTTATTCAAACTTACATGTATAAGTTTCTATATCAGGTTAGATCGTTCTATGTTGGGCAATGTTTAATCCGGTTGTATCATGACGCGCCTCCTGGCCCACTTATCTATGTTGATGTCATAAGAAAGATACGTTATGTTGGTACTCGGTTGAGTAAAGTACCGGGTGCCCGTCGCGGCCCATCGGTTTGGGTCATGAAAAAAGTGGTATCCGAGCAGTTTTGTCCTAGGGCACAAGCCGTGTCTAGTAGAGTCTTGTTTATGTATGTGTTGTGCACCACACTTATAGGAGGCTACATGGAATTTAGGACTGTCACTCTTTCTTCTTACTCTAGATCATGTGGGGTAGAGTTCAGTTGTAAGAACTCGATTTCCTAAACTCTATCTTATTCATAATATGACGACGTCTACATCCAAAAGGACAGTTTGGTAAGAGATTGAATATGGCTATGGAAGAGTTGAGTTAGAGGATCTAGATTTTTCATGATGTTTATGATGAGTGTAAGGTCTTCAGTAGATCATGTGTGTACTAAGGCATGTAAGACTTTTGATAAGGAGCCTTAAGGAAAGAATATCTATCCACCCCTATGGTGAAAGGCAATGAGAGATTCAGAAGATAGATACAAGTTTCAACAAGTAAAAGAAGCAAGGTGAAGAAGGGTACGAGGTACCCAGTTAAAGAAGATTAACAGTATTTACAATTCAAGTAGAGGAATACAAGAATTTTGAGTTACCTTCAACTGTAACAGAGGAATGTACAAATGGCCACACCCATCTTAGTTATGCACTATGGGGGCTAACAGAAATAGTTAAGAGAAAGACGGATATCAAGATCCGGCTAGGGTTAGAGTGACCCAAAATGGTGGATGGATTATTTGCTTTAGTTAAAATTTCCAAAGGACATTGCAAATGTGCTAATAGATCTCCTTGTAAGACATCCAGATGGTGCTCTCTGGAATAGTACACCGATATGAATACTAGAATGATCAGAAATTTCAGAAGATAGGTAGTGGAATCCTAAAAGGGATAAATATTTACCTTAAGTGTGGCTCCCATCCCTAGTAGAGGGAGAAGGTTAGGCAAACCGAAGAGCCAGTGGATGGAGCAAGGGGAGCTAAAAAGCAAGAGAATGTCTTTTTGAGTTTTTCAGAATAAAGTGATAGACAGAGATGTTAGCAGGGAAATAAGAAGAGAGTTAATGAAGCATAATAAGTAAGATGTGACACATGGATGACAATGGTAGATAAAAAAGATGACAGTGTTACAGAGTCTATAGTCAAGTGGAGGAAAAGATGAGAGGTGACAGGACTTGACATAACGATAAAGTATAGGACATAAAGTCATATCCTCATTTCGAGAAATAAGTTCGTGACTCCAACGAGACTACTCGAAGGAAAAGTTAGACTCAAGAGTAATAAAAACCAGTATGAGCTGGTGAACAAGATAAACTAAACATGAATTAGGGACTAAATTATTTGATAAAACATCATGAGAATTTCATATTTCATTTCGGCGATAATATAATGGAAAACAGAAGAAGATTCATGAGAAATTAAGAGAATGGTCCTTCAGGAAGACATTTCTTTACAGAAAGCAATGTAAGCAAAGTTAGGCTTATGGGACAGTATGTTCCAGTCATACTAAGTGTCACCCTCGTGAGTAAGGAATTTTGTTATCCTTGATACAGAAGGATTACCACAAGGAGAGTAAGGGTCATCATAAGTGAAAAGACACCAAATATGAATAGGTAAAACATCTATAGGTAGATCGTCGTCGTAGCTTCAACTCTTAGTACTCCCCTAAAGGGGGGGGGGGGATATGGAGTGATGTGGCATGAAGTCAGAATTTAGTGGTTCAGGTAATCATGGAATTGTTAAGGAAATATGCGTTAAAAATGAAAATGGAATTAGATTACACTTATTCAAATCTTACATATATGTTACGATTCTAGAACATTATGCAAACATGACGTCAAGGAAAGGAAATAAGGGTTCTTTCCCGGATGTTATTGATAAATAAGGAGCCAGTGGAAAAGGTATGTTAAGACAAAGGAAATAACCTAAGAAAGATTACGTGAAATGCTGATATAAGAATAGGCCAACAAGTAGTTAGTAGTTGATTCAGGAAGAGCCTAATTTGGCTAGACAAGAGGATACAAACAAATCAACAGATCGTGCAAGATAAACCTAGTGAACCCCAACATGGGGACTTCAGTCTCGCAGATATGACATTGTGACCCTTGAGAAATATTCATATAGGAGTTGGGGGTAGTTAAAGGTACCGTATGGGTGTTACAAAAATAAAAGAGAGTGCCACTGGAAAGACAGTCAAAACTTCAGTTCATAAGCAAACACACGAGCACAAGTGCACAGAGATATGTTACTACAGATATTTATAGGCGAATAAGAACATTGAAAACTTCTTCAGGTATATAAAATAACAAGATCGCAACTTTACAAGAGTCAGAGGGTCCTCCCTAAGTACTGCAATGAAATACTAGCTGAGGAAATAAGGAAAAAGGCTTCAACCTTTGCATAGTAACATGAAGAAGAAATGGTCATGTGAAAAGAGTCTCACTACAACATTGTATGCACTCTATAAGAAAGTGCCACCTACCGTGGCTAATAATCGGGAAGTAAAAATCAAAAGTAAGATTCGAGACCATATGAGTTGCACAAAAATTCCAATATGTGTAGGCACTAAGATAAGCCAAGTATTCATGCAATAAGTGGCAAAACGACCAGGAAAAGTTAAGAGTGATTATGTGGCCGCATAATGGGCCACAGTAATGCCTAATGCTGCAAAAATATTTCCTTCAACTCCCAGCGCATTGTTCAATCCAAAAAGTCCAAACCGCAGAGAATTTCTACTATTATTAAACTCTACGCCTACTTCGGCATCACAGAATCCCGATTTTTTTAGGAAAAACTTTACGGGGCCTTACACATATTTCATAGCATCCCAATGTGATTCATCTTATGGGGGTATTCTAATCCTGTGCCGTCCATGAAATCCTTTTTTTCTTCAAAAGTCATCCTTTATATATCACAATTACACCCTTATTCTACTACCAGGGCAACATTCCATCTCTTCTAAATGCTATTAGCCTTAGACTCCCTTGAGTTCATTCAGGATATACTAAGCTTTCTATAACTTAGAAAAACCATTAGCTCTTTTTTTTTCATGGGCTTAATCCCGATGACTTATCCATTCTCGTCACTTTCTCACTCGCCTTTCCTTATCTTTACCAATGTCTTCCTAAAACCTTGTCGCTCTACCATACTTTAGCTTGCGACCTACACATATCTATTTATGCTATTAGCAACCTTCCTTCAACTTGCTTGCGCCATAGATTTCCCTATGTTATTCTGGAACATCAAGCAAGACATCACATCGTCTCTAAGTCTTATTTACTCTCTTAACTGGACTTCTCGGTACCTAGAAATCATAGGATGGAAGATATGACAACTAATGACACCGCTATCATTCCTGGATACTGAATCCCGCAACTTCTAGCCCTCTATATGAAGTATAGATTATTCACAACCTTATGCACCTAACTATATTGTATGTTGTTCACTTTTACCTTACTTAACTTAAAATCTTGCATCGTATTTTCTATATCTTTCATAACCCACCTTGCATATAAATTCACATCCACAACTTGAAGCTCTACTGTAATACATGCACCTCTGGTGCATACACAATCGGGTGGGAGCTTTATACTGACTTCTTATGAGCTTGGTACTCTTTTAACTGGCTTTATTCTAGTTCCCATGCATGCTAGAATTTTTGTGCAACTCATATATCTCGAATATTACCTTTTGGTTTCAGTTCCCGCTCATTAGCCACGATGGGTGCCACTTTCTTATGGAGTGCATATAATGTTGTAGTGAGACTGATGTTACAAGATTATTTCTTTCTCAAGTTACTACACTTGGGTTGAAGCCTTCTTCCTTATTTCTGTAGCTAGTCTTTTGTTGTAGTACTTGGGGGACACCCTCTGACTCTTGTAAAGTTACGAGCTTGTTATATTTTATACCCGAAGGAATTTTTGATTTTCTTACTTGCCTATAAATATCCGTAGTCACATACCTCTGTGCCCCTGTGCTCGTAGGGTTACTTGTGAACTCACATTTTGATTATCTCCTTAGTGGCACTCGTTCTTATTTTCGTAACACTTAACCGGTGCCTTTAACTACCCCAACTCCTATCTGAAAATTTTTCAAGGATCATGATATCATTATCTAGGAGACTTAATTAACTATGTCGGGGTTCACTATGTTTATCTTGCACGATATGCTGATTTGTCTATAACCTCTTATATCCATAACTAGACTCTTAGTGAATCAACTACTAACTATTCGTTAATCCATTCTCATATCTATATTTTACGTAATCTCTATTGGGTTAGTCTCTTTGTCTAAACGTGCCTCTCGCACCGGCTCCTCATATATCAAATGTTCATTTGCACTTATTTATCAATAATCTAGGCGAGAACCCTTACTACCTCCCCCTGCCGTTGTGCTTGCATAATGTTCTGGAGTCGTAAACTATTTTTGGGATTTGAATAAGTGAAATATCACCCCTTTCTAATTATTATTGCATCCTTTATTTACTATTCCATAGTTACCTGAACCACTTAACTCTGACTTAATGACACATCACTCCATATTCCCCCTTTAGAAAATTACTAAGATTTAGTGTTACGGCGATCTACCTATAGATGTTTTACCTCTTTATCTTTGGCGTATTTTCATGTCATCGATGATCCTTACTCGCCTTGTGGTAATCCTTCTGTACCAAGGATAACAAAATTCCTTACTCACGAGGGGGACACCTAGTGTAACCGACACACATAGTCCCTTAAGTTTAACTTTGCTCATATTTACTTGCGTTTGGGAAGCGTCCTGATGAATGATATTTAAAGCTTATTCTTTTGTCGTCCATTTTATTATCACCGGAATGCAATCTCTAAAATTCTCATGATGTAGACTATTACCAAATCACTCTGTCCCTAATTCATGTTTAGTTTATCTTGTTCACCAGCCTATACTGATTCCTTACTCTGGGTCTAAATTTTCTTTCTGGTAGTAGCATTGGAGTCACAAAATTATTTCTCAAAATGAGGATATGACTTTATGGCCTATACTCTTTTGTTGTCTCAAGGCATGTCACCTCTTGTCTTTTCCTTCACTTGGCTCTAGGCTCTGTAATACTGTAATTTTTTTATCTACCGTTGTCATCCATGTATCACATCTTACTCATAATGCTTCATTATATCTCTTCTTATTTCCCTGGTAATATTTCTGTTTACCACTTTATTTTGAAAACTTCAACAAGACATTCTTTTGCTTTTAGCTCCTTTTGCTCCATCCACTGACTCTTCAGGTTGACTAACATTTTCTCTCTACTAGGGATGGGAGCCACACTAAGGTAATATTTATCCCTTCCATGTTTCTAGTGCCTATCTTTGTAATCTTTTTTATCATTCTAGTATTCATATCAAATTATACTATTCTAGAGTGAATCATCTGGGTGTCTCACAAGGAGATATATTAGCACATTTTCAATATCCTTCGGAAATGTCAACTAACGCAAACAATTCATCCACCATTTTGGATTACTTTAACGCCAGCCGGATCCTGATATCCTTTCCTTCTCTTAAACTATATATGTTAGCTCCTGATGTGTGGCTAGAATTCATGGTTTAACACGTTATATGCCTTACATTTTATGTGCGTTAATGATAAAAATACACTTTTTATGTGCATAATGGAGTCTATTTCATGTGTAGGTGAATTGGAGATGGAAGCCGAGCTAAATGGATGCANCAATATCCTTCGGAAATGTCAACTAACGCAAACAATTCATCCACCATTTTGGATTACTTTAACGCCAGCCGGATCCTGATATCCTTTCCTTCTCTTAAACTATATATGTTAGCTCCTGATGTGTGGCTAGAATTCATGGTTTAACACGTTATATGCCTTACATTTTATGTGCGTTAATGATAAAAATACACTTTTTATGTGCATAATGGAGTACGTCAAAAATACGCTCAAGAGTCGAAAAGGAGCGACCTGGGATATAGTGGGGCATTTTTGCCTTAAAGCCAGGCCTAGCCTGGCTGTAGTGGGGCGTTAGACCCATAAAACCAGGCCTAGCCTGGCTGTAGTGGGGCGTTAGACCCATAAATCCAGGCCTAGCCTGGCTATAGTGGGGCGTTAGACCCATAAAACCAGGCCTAGTCTGGCTATAGTGGGGTGTTAGACCCACAAAGCCAGGCCTAGCCTGGCTATAATGAGGCGTTTGGGGCTTAATGCCTGGGTCCCGGGTCCGGTCAATTCCGAGTTTTGAAGGTTTTAAGTGTTTCCCGATTTGAATAGAAGTCTCCTACATGTTTAGGGTTTATCCCAAACATATAAATAGACCCAAAAACACAACTTGAAGAAGGGGAAGCCCAATAGTGAAGAAAAACTTGTGGATTACTACTCAGTGAAGCAAACATTGATTTTTATAGCTTTTATT
>MDKJ01249141.1:0-10296 GCA_005239525.1 Nicotiana knightiana
AAGTCCTTGTCCAATTGGACAGAGTTGAAATCTAACACGTGGGACGGGTCACCATGATATTTCTGGAGCATAGACACGTGGAATAGATGATGAATTGAGGATAACCCTGAAGGCAATGCAAGTCTATAAGTTACGTCCCCCACTCTATCAAGAATATCAAATGGCCCGATATACCTAGGGCTCAACTTACCCTTCTCCCCAAATCTCATAACACCCTTCATGGGCGACACACAAAGCAATACTCTCTCTCAAACCATGATTGCCACATCACGAACCTTACGATCGGCATAAATTTTTTACCTAGACTAAGATGCACGATGTCTCTCTTGAATAATCTTGACCTTATGTAAGGCCTCCTGAACTAAGTCTGTACCCAACAACCGAGCCTCTCCCTTCTCAAACCATCCAACTAGCTATCTGCACCGTCTACTATATAACGCCACATAAGGAGCCATCTGAATGCTCGATTGATAACTATTATTATAAGAAAACTCCACTAACGGAAAGAACTGATCACACGACCCTCCAAAGACAATAACGCAAGCGCGGAGCATATCCTCCAATATCTGAATGGTACGCTCGGACTGCCCGTCATTTTGAGGGTGAAATGTTGTACTCAACTCCACTCGGGCACCGAACTCACGCTGAACTGCCCTCCAAAAGTGCGAAGTAAACAGTGTACCCCGATCAGAAATGATAGATATGGGCACATCATGAAGGCAAACTATCTCCCGAATATATAACTCAGCCAACCGCTTTGAAGTATAAGTACTTGCCACAGGAACAAAATGTGGTTATTTAGTCAGCCTATCTACAATAACCCAAACCGCGTCAAATTTCGTTTGAGTCCGTGGGAGCCCAACAACAAAGTCCATAGTGATACGTTCCCACTTCCACTCAGGAATCTCTATCTGTTGAAGCAAACCACCAGGTCTCTGATGCTCATTCTTTACCTGCTGACAATTTAAGCAACGAGCCACATACGCAACAATGTCCTTCTTCATTCTTCTCCACCAATAATGATGTCTCAAGTCTTGGTACATTTTGGTTGCACCTAGATGAATCGAATACTTGGCACTGTGAGCCTCCTGAAGGATCAACTCACGTACTGATTAGCCAACGTCTGAATGTTTGAGGCCAACGGTCTCTCACCAACTGGAATATACGCAAGGCTACCCATGCTCTACGCCTCTATTTTCTTAATGGTTGTTCATAGCTAATTACGGAATTATCAAACAGCTTCACGTTAGCAATAATCTCCTTTCAAACCTTCACAATACTGATAACGAGATGCGATTCATGAAGACCTCATAATTATATACCCGACTTAACGTGTCTCATTTAACGCCACACAGGCAGCACATACCTTGTAGGTCAAAGCTCAATAATTATAACACGGATTCGGCAAATAATGCACAGATAGTTAATTAATTTATTTATTTATTATTATTATTATACAGGAATTTTTTTTTGAATAACCTTAACAAGCATGACTCCCTATTAGTACTATAGTAAAATTTTAATTCACAAGGGAGAATTTAAACACAAGAATTTCCATCACAAAAGTCTCATCCTTACATAACTTCCACCGCGGCTCGTAGCCCGATTTAAACATCTCAAATCATATTACAATGCGAGGATCTCGTCCTCAATTCTGAATCACAAGCAACATGTGTATCGTGCCAATCGAAACATTCCATTTCTTTCTTTTAAATATATTCCGTTAAACAAAATTACAATACGTAATGATAGACGCAGTTATCTCCATATAATTTCTCAATGCAAGCATTCACATAAGTAGTTTTTTGAGTTACGAAGCTCACCCGAGAGTAGAGCATATTAGAAGAATTTTATTAGTTATGCATAACCGTATTAAGTTCAGTAAATCATCACTTTATACTAATTAGAGATTGTTCTTGTAATGACACTATTTAATGTAACGACCTTAGCCATACCATGGAAAATATATCATCAGGATGGGTCTCAACCTTTAGGAATCTAACCTCCACTTTCGACATTCCGACCCCTTTTTCCCTAGTTGGTCATGTCGTCGAGTTGTAACTGCAATGGGGCACGTAGCTTAAGTGCACTGATGAATTATGACTCTCCCAAATCTAGAACAGTTCCTACCACTGGCAGAAATAAAGTACCAACCTGCCCTGAGTTGTACAAAATTTTACAATCATATTTGAGTCCTTTAATGAGTCTGTAGACTCTCTTTGGCTACATGAACCCAAGTAGGAGTATGACATGCTAACTTATCGAACCTGATGGCATGTTCTAACATTGTCATAGTGACATGACACAATCGCTCAAATCCTAAGCTCCACGCAAAATGAAACGTTCGAGAAACAAACTTTTTCAAAAGCATTATGAGAATTTAGTCAAATAGTTGGTGTTTCAATGACTGGTCGTCCTCTTCATAGGCTTACTTCGACCACCGACGACCAGTTTCTCCTTTACCATGTTGACTGAACATCACTGAGCCACACCACTTATTCAGGTACCCTTCGTTATTCCTTGGGGTAGATCTTATCCTTATTGATGCACAATGACCCCAAAGGTAGAGCTCTATACAGATAAACCTTGGTACGAACTGTATAGTCTAGAATCTTGATAACCACTGTACTCCCTCTAGAGCACCCCAAAATCCGCAACCGTGACTTCCATGCTGAGTAAGCCTTTGCAAGTTCTGCTTTATCTCTTGCAAAGATCTCAGGCCTTATATCTTCCAAGACCAAACCGATATAACACATGACCCCACAATCTATTCCTTGATAGTGGGCTTCCCCACTTGGCACGAAGTCATAGGTCACAATGCCTAATATTCCACAATGTTAAACTTCATAGCTTATACAAATCAACCCCGTTGCTTTCAACTATTCCCTTGCTTAGCAATACTGGAGTAGCTATAAATCCTTCTCAAGTCTGTATTAGTCCAACATGTACCGACTGAGCTAGAACCTCTGCGTATAGATCCATTTGAGACTGTAGAATAGGTGCTACTTTTCAAGCTTTAGAATGAGCTCTGCTTCTGTCTCTTCCCCTAATCGTAGCTGCCATTGGGGCTTCATCTCTTGTCCGGTTGTAGACTCTTTGCACGTTGTCGAGATTTGTGAGAGGACAAGAATAGACAAGTTCAATCATCAATGGTAGAATAAATTCGCACGATAGAGTATAATAGAAGTGAAATTGTTCCTAACTTGATAGCCTCCGAGGGATAAGTACAGACGTCTCCGCACCGATCCTTCAGACTCTACCAAGTTTGTCCGTGAATTATGATACCTAGGAAACCTAGTGCTCTGATACCAACTTGTCACGACCCAAATTCCCAACCTTAGGGATCGTGATGGCGCCTAACACCACACTTTTTAGGCAAACCAATGTTAGAATTCGAGTAACTACTTTGCATTATTTATCCATTTAGACATAATAAAATAATCTAAAGTAAACTGAGTTTATTGACTTTTAATGAATGATTCCCAATATAATAAAGAGAAATACACAATTAATTAATTAAAACAAGCCACGAAACTAATCATATAAATAAATCTAGAACTACCCAAGAGTCCGATGTCACAATTCACGAACTACTAAACAATACTACAAATACTTGGCTGAAAGAAATAATGTAAATGTTCTTAATATAATAAAACAACGTTTATTAAAATAGGAGAAGACTCTCGGGGATCTGTGAACGCCGGCAGATATACCTCGTGTCTCCAAATGAATGAATAACTGCTCTAAATATCTCTACTGCTGGCTAGTGCCTGGATCTGCACAAAAGAGTGTAGAGTGTAGTATCAGTACAACCGACCCCATGTACTAAGTAAGTGCCGAGCCTAAACTCGACGAAGTAGTGACAAGGCTACGGCGGGGAAGTAACAACATATAACCTGTAACAATAATATATACAATAACACAATAAAACAATTCTACACGAACAAGAAAAATATAACTGAGACAATAAATATAAAGCAAGAAGGGAATCTAAATGAATAATTAAGTACTGCAACAAGAATGAAATAACCCAGCCGCCCTTTTCCAGGCCTCAGCTATAACCAACTCTCAAATAATTTCCAAGTTTCCAAACATTAAATTTAAATAAAAGTAGTGCCAAAATATGAAAAAAATAGTAATGTAAAATAGTAAGTTTTCAAATCTTTGTTTTTCTTTTAAAACCAGTAAAAATATAAATGCCCTCCCTTATCGCTCCTTCTTGCGGCGTCCAACCCGCTCCCACCTGTCCACCCTTATTGCTCCTCCCTAAATATATCACCCTTATTACTCATATTGCGACGTGCAACCCCATCCCACCTGTCCACCCTTATCACTCCTTGTTGCGGCAGGCAAGTCGCTTCCATCAGAAATATCATATCAATTTATTCATAATTTCACAATTCAAGTCAAAGCCTTTCGCAATATTTATGTCTCAACAATTGTAAACAGAACAAGTTTCAATATTATCAAAAATGAAAGCAACAGGAACATAAATATATATGTGCCTCATAGAAAAAAATGCCAAACTACTCAACCATTTTGTACCACAAGAGAACCAAATAAACAACTAATACTTTTTCCAAAATAACAACAATAATATTTAACAACAACGGAATAAGGCCAAGTAATCTTATAAAAAATAATGAACATAGAAAAATTAAGCCAGGAATCAATTAACTTGGGAACGGGGAAGAGATCATGTTTAACAGAAAATTTGGTGGTGCATAGATACTCGTCACCTCACCTATACACCACACACATGCATTTAACATAGCAAACAAGTGGAGACTTCTATTCCCTCAAGTCAAAGTTAGACCAAACACTTACCTTAATTTTGTAGGCCACTCACTGATCAATTATAGCTTTTCCTTTAGAATCTTGCTCTAACTTGCTCGAATCTAGATATAATTAACTCAATATCATCAACTAATGCTAAAGGAACTAAATTTACTGAAAATCATACTTTTTCCTAAGTTTTCTCAAAAAAAGTGAAAACCCGACCCTGGGCCCGCTTGGTCTAAACTCGGGGTTCGGACCAAATTATGTTCACCCACGAATCCAAATATACAATTAGTTTAGAAATCAGACCTCAATTCGAGGTAAAAAATTGATTTTTTAAAAAATTCCCTAATTCTGCCCAAACCCTCAATTTTTACCATGAAAATTCTTAGTTTTTGCTTTAAAAGTGATTAAAAATAGTAAGGAATTGAAAGAACAAAGTTTAGAATTGATTACCAATGCTTTGGGGATGAATCCTGGTGAAGAATCGTCTCTAGGGCTTGGTAGTTCGAAAAATTCTTGAAAAATAGGTTATGTCTGTGTTTAACAGTGTATTTATATGACTGGGCAGGCCTCTATGCGATCGCGAAATAAGGGATGTGGTCGCATAGAAGAAAAAAATACCCCCCCTGAAATTTTCACTATGCGATCGCGGATATAGCTATGCCATCGCATAGAACAAAAAAAAGGGGCCCTCAGACTTTACACTATGTGATCGCGTACCTCCCTATGTGATCGCATAGAACAAAAAAAAGGCTCTCAACAAAACATGCACGCAAGTCTAAAAAAATCATACAGACTTGCTCGTGCGATCAAATCATTAAAATAACATATAAACTATGAATTAAACTTCAAAACCCATCATTTTCAATAAGAACTCTTAAAGTTCAAAACTCTTCAACCTGATGTCCGATTCACGTCAAACAAACTCCGTTTTTCACCAAATTTCACAGTTAACCTTTTAATATTATAACAAATCTGTACCGAGCTCCGAAACTAAAATACGGACTCGATAACAATGATTTCAAATATTATTTCTTTTCTTTAAATCATAAATATTTCAACAGAATAATTTCTTTCAAAAATTGATTTCTAAGGCTTGGGACCTCGGAATTCATTTTCGGGCATACGTCCGAGTCCTATATTTTACTGTAGACCTCCCGGGATCCTCGGAACACGGATCTGGATCCGTTTACACAAAATATTGACCAAGGTCAATTTTTATCAAATTTAAATTCTAGAAAGCATTATTTCTCATATTTTCACATAAAAGCTTTCCGGTTTCACGCCCGGACTGTGCGCGCAAATTGAGGTATTTCAAATTAGTCTTTTTATAGCTATTAAGCATGAAACGGAGTCTAAATTTATAAAATGACCCCTTGGTTCATTACAAAAACATTCGAGGACGAATGTTCTTAAGTGGGGGAGAATGTAGCGCCCGAAAAATTTTGGAGTACTTAAGCACTATTAAGAAAGTTGATGTGCGCTAATTATATTATTGTGTGCAGAAGAATACTATTAGTATGATAGATATCAATTGGATATATAATAAGTGTATAAGTCATATTATAAGTGATGTGGGATCTAGGGATAGCCCTTAGTCCAACTCAAGTTGGAAATTACACGATAGACTAAAGTCCCAAATGAGTACCTACAAGACCAAACTTTGGATGAGTATATTTACATATATATCAGGATTTATTGATGGAAACCCTATCAAATGAAATATCTTATATTCTAGTTTCCAACGCTTCCAACCGTTTGCCATTTGGACATTGCTACAAGAAGTTATGGCCAAATTACCAAAGGCTGGCAGAGGAGTCTGCAGATGTGAAGCATCCGGAGCCGTGTCCGAAAGAAAGACTGGCAGTGAAGTGCTGCCATAGGATCCAGGTCCGCATCCAAGCTTCGAAGGGGAGTGAACTGGGGATGCGAAGCATCCAAGGCCGCATCCGAAACCCATAAATCTGGGCCTATAAATACAAGGTCGGGGGAGGAGAGTAGTTTGAGTATTTGGGGGTTAGGGTTCTTGAGGTGAAGGGGCAATTTTGAGCTCAAATCAAGTCCAATCAACTAAGGTAAGTTGTTAATGATGTTTTGGGTTGATTCTTACTCAATATACATGAGTTCTAACATCATTCTTGCATCCAAATGCTAGATTTCATCATCAAATCCTTAATAACACTAAAATAACGAAAGTTATGATTTTTCATGATTGAGCCGCTAGAGATAATTTCAAAGATTCAAACTCGTTTATTATAAGTAGTTAGAAGTATTTATTACAAATTTTAATGGTTGAAAGATTGGATTATAAAACTCTAGTTCATGACATGAATAGTACTTTTGAGAAAATAAGACAGAAGATTAATGTAATCTTGGGGTTGAAATTTATGAATACAATAAATCTATGAAATTATTTTCTAGCAAAATATGGAAGTAATCAACTAAGTAATCACCCGAATTATATATTTTTCAAGTGTTGATTATGGAAGACGATGAATAGTAACTTGGCAGTAATGGACAATTGATGTAGTATCATTAATGACTTTGAATGGGTATTAAAACATAATAATGAAGTTGAATTGTCTAGCATGTAAAAATATTTGGCGATTTAAGTTATTGGAACTCTTCCTGATGATGGATTTTGTGAATAGCTTTCTTGAGGGATTAAGGTCTAACGAAAAAAACAATTCTAGTTAGTTTTAGTTAGGTGATAATCCCCCTTGGTTTTTCTTTTTGCATTGGTTCTTTTCCAAGGGATGGAACTTGAAACGGGTAAATGTTTTTTAGAAGAAGAAAAACTTTTGTGACTTGTTTGATACTAGCATATTTAGGCTTGAGCTTGACTAGTACATTCCTCCAAGTGCTTGAGTAATGAATAAAATAGCAGACTTTCTGAACCTAAGCTCAGGGTTGTGACTCTGTATATAACTTATTCTTATTTTGTCGTTCCCTATGACCTTGTCTGTCTTAGTGTAGAATTGATCCATCTTCATGGATACTTGTGCCATGTGCGGTGAGGATTTCCTACATATATTCCATGTTTTGCATCTTAGTCTGGAACTTGCCCTGCATGTTATTGAAGCGAAATACAAGTGTTTCTATGGTTAGATGATGATAATAGGTTTTCTTTGATTGTACGGTTATGTGTTGTAATGGTTTCGGTTTGAGGTATATGTGAATCGTTTATGACTTGCAAAGGTTGAGATCGAGGATGACCTGAGTTAGGGAATTTCTGGATATGGGTTGTATTAAACTTTATGGGTATATGTGAATCATGGAATGATTGAGTGGTTATTCATGAGGGATGTAGTGCGCATGGAGTAGGAATTTACTCGGTTGTTTAGAGGTGTGGATTACTTCTTCAGGTGTTATTGAGCTAATGGGGCACAGGTCGTTCGGCCCATTTGGGCAACACAATTAAGATTTAAGTAAGGTGGATGACTCTCGAGAAATTTCTAATGGATTCAAGAATATTTGTAGCAATTGTAAATTTTTCCATATTAATATATGGTTAAGATATGAGATTTACATTAGATGATGTCGAGACTCGCGGTATTTGTGTGTCATTATGGATTTTACACTTCGGTATCAGGAAGGTGAAGGAAACGCATTTAGACTCACAGAAGGTTTCTTCAGAGTATATATCTCGATTGTGGTACTTTTGGGGTGCTTAAGAGAGAATATAACGGCTTATGGAATTTAGAGCGTGTGGTTTTATGATCTCTTGTGGTGAGTTTTGGGTAAGGATCGTGGTGTTCTGGCAAGGAGAAGTGTCAACTTGAGGGTAATTCGGAAGGAACTCGAAGAAATATGCCAGCTTGGTAGTAGGTTGGATCAGCACAGTAATGGATATGATCGGTTCTTTGGGTACTTATGATGTGGTAAGTCTCTACAGGTGTTTTATGACAATAATCTTGGGTTTGGCGACCTGCGTGGCTTGGTTGATTTAGTGAGATTCAATTCTGATGGCTAGATTATATGCAAATGGGTCCTGGAGAGTTCTCGATGGTTTCTACCATGATTTGATATGGGTATTCCTACTGGCGTGAGGAGCATGTAGCGTGTTGTGATTTTCTCCAAGATGAGATAAATTGAAGGTTCCTAGCTAATTGTATATGTATTTTACTTGTGACTCATAGTTGTTAATGAGATTCTTGTGCTTTTCATGTGATGGGATGATGGATGGAGTGTGTTTTCGGGGGATGGAGATTCGCATGTTCAAGGTCACGGTTTAGTTCTGAAAGGGAGGTCATGGATTCTTAAGCAACATGGACAGTTTCAGATGACTGGGTGAGTGATATTACTAGTTGGCATTGTTTGAGGAGAGTGTACCTTTCGGAAGGTGCACTATGTTTTGATTTACAGATGCTTCATTGGTATTGTGGTATTCTCCTAGCTGATCGAATGTTGATATTAAGATATTGATATGTGGCATAGAAGAATTGGAGAAGTATTACTCGTGGGAGGATCATTCATGAGAGATGTGTTAGGCTTTCGGGTGGCGGAGTTGGGATTAGATATGGTATTTGTGTGTTCTATGGATTTGGAGACCAGGAATTTTCAGTAGCAGGTTGTTTCTTGGTTGTGGACTGTGAAGATGTTGCCAAAGCTAAGCAGATAGTACATGTTATGGTTAGGTCATTGTGGACCTTCGGAGGGTTAATTATCTATTGGTTGATGACATGGTTGATTTGGGGGCTCATTGGTAGGCCTAATGAGGATGTGTATTATACACCAGGTCGAATTGGTCGACTCTGTACTTCCATTATGTGGGATGTGCCATTCGGTTATTGTTGAGATTATTCGTGTTCTGATATGTTCTATGAGTTACCCTTTTATGCTACGAGGGTTGTGATTCATTGGTTATATGCACACATGGTGTGGTTCTATTGGGGCCTTATAGCGAAATTTGAGCGAGATAGGTATTTGGATGATGCATGATTGATTTCACATTGGTTATGTTCTTTCGGGTTTGTGTGGAATTGTTTCATTTGCTTCTCCGTGGTTATGGTCATGTACCTTGGGTACTTGATGTCGAACTGCGCGTGGTTATTGATTTTGAGTAGGGTGGCTTGAAGTATTTCATATGGACCAGTATTTGGATGGGGTCACGCATTGCGCAGGAGTTATGTTGAGATATGATCATTTGTGTTAGATTCACGTATTATGGTTCTACGGTGTGTGATGGGGTTTTTAGCATTACGTGGTGGCGGTAGTTGTTGAACTTGTGGGACGGTTCTCTCATTGGAGTCATTTTGTATGTTTGAGTACTTTTAAATTGTTGTGTATTGGTGAACGGATTGCACGGTTTGTGGCTCTAGGTAGTATTGGTGTGGCATGTCAGTAGAGTAGCTTGTATTTGATAAGATGAGGTCGTCGGACCTAGAATGGGTGCTACCGGATATTGGGGTATATTTGAAAGGATAAAGTCAATGATCGGCTCATAAATTGGCTATAAATAGTGTCAAATGAAAGAGAGCTCCATGACTTGTTGATCTGATTAATGGTTATGAG